>CAUYQG010081613.1:0-10211 GCA_963574415.1 Tarsius wallacei | reverse complement strand
TGGTATCTCAGTGTAGTTTTAATTTTCATTTATTTGATGACTAGTGAGGCTGAACATTTTTTCATGTATCTGTTGGCTGCTCCTATGTCTTCTTTTGAGAACTGTCTATTCATATCTTCTGCCCACTTTGTAATGGGACTGTTTGTTTTTTTTCTTTCAGCACATTTGAGTTCCTTGTAGATTCTAGGCCTTTGTCAGACATAGAGTTGGCAAATAGTTTTTTCCAGTCTGTGGGCTGCCTCCCTGCTGTTTTGATGGTTTCTTTGGCTTTGCAGAAGAGCTTGTCAGTTTGATAAGGTCCCACTTGTCTATCTTATCTCTTATGGCATGGGCACTTGGGGTTTTGATCAGGAATTGGATGCCAGTTCCAATTTCCATAAGAGTGTCTCCTGCATTTTCTAAGGTTCTTATAGTTTGAGGTTTTACATTTAGGTCTCTGATCCATTTAGATTTGATTTTTTTGTGTATGGTGATAGGTAAGGGTCTTGTTTTAATCTTCTGCATGTGGTCAGCCAGTTTTCCCAGCATCATTTACTGAATAAGTTCTCCTCTCCCCAGTGATTGGTGGCAGAGGCTTTGTCGAAGATGAGTCGGTTGAAAAATTGAGGTTTTGCTTCAGAATCTCAATTCTATTCCATTGGTCTATATGCCTGTTCTTGTATCAATAGCAGGATAGCTCAATTTCATAAGTGGCTTCCACTTGCATTTTTGGTGAAATTTTTGGCCTGTTTAATTAAATAGGGACAAAAATAAATTGAAAGAAAGTCTGAGGAAATAAGAAAGCATATAGTTTTTCATCTGAAATAAGATTCTTTGCTTTTCCTGGATGCCGTGTTTCAGAGTATATAAATCTAAATGTCAAAATATGTGGAATATGATTAGAAACTTATATCCTGAGGAAATTATAAATATATCTGGAGAGAAAACTCAATACACAACAAGTTTTAAGCATTGTAAGATCTTCATAATAAATTTGCAGCATTATACATCTTTGCATTCCTCCATGTTTGTGAAAACTAGTGATAACAACATAAAATAAACATTGCAGTTGAATTTTTAAATGCAAACTCGAATGTTCTCAATTTATTTATTTTTATTGAAACATAAGAGATGGGCAATTTTCAGGGGAATATAATAATTGTATATGTTTCTATAATTTGTAAATATCAAATCAATGTAATTAGGATATCTATCGCCTTAAATGTTTGTCTTTTGTTTATACTAGAAACATTCCAATTATTTCCTTCTAGCTATTTTTAAATATGCAGTAGGTTACTGTTATAGTCATTCTACTAATCTAGCTAACACTAGCTCTCATTTCTTCTATCAAATCATATATTTGTACCCATTAATCAACTTCTTTTCATTTCTTCTCCCCCCGCCCACACTGCTCCCAACCTCTGAAAACAACAAATCCATTTTCTGCCTCCATGAGATCCATCTTTTTAGCTCCCACGTATAAGTGAGAATGTGCAATATTTGTTTTTCTGTACTTATCTCCCTAAACATCTTCCATCCATGTACTGCAAATGACAGGATTTCATTCATGTGTATGGCTGAGCAGAGGCCCACTGTGTATATATACTATGTTTTCCTTATCCATTCATCCGTTGATGGGCACATAGATTGAATTATTTTGACTATTGCCATAGTGCTACAGTATACATGGGAGTGTAGATACATCTTCAATATACTGATTTCTTTTCTTTTTAATATATATCCACTAGTAGAATTGCTGGATCATATGATCGCTCTAGTTTTAGTTTTTTGAAAAACCTCCAACTGTTTTCTATAATGGCTGCACTAGTTTATATTCCCAACAAAGTTTAGGGGCTTCCCTTTCTTCATATCCTCACTAGCATCTGTTAATGCCTGCCTTTTTGATAAAGTATCTCATTTTGGCTTGATTTGCCATTTGGAAATTGATGCTGGAAATTTTTTAATATACCTATTACAGGTTGCCGTCGCCATTATTGTTTTCTTCCATTTGTGTGCTGTTTTATTTTTAACTATAATTTTAATTGCATGTCTATATACGCATGGGGTAAAGTGCAATTTTGCACATTGACATATTGAAGTCAGGGCCTTCAGTCCACACTGGACCCACCAGGCAACTATTATTATTTTTAACATATTTATTTTGGGGGTGTCATACTAAAGTTATGGGTAGATTGCATACCACAGTTACAGCATTTGAGTATTTGGGATTTGTCCTCTTAAACACTTGATTTCACCCGTAGTTTTTATACCTTCAAATATTTTCTTTTTGAACATCAGTGGGGTTTTTTTGTTTCAGATAGGAAAACTCCCCTTTGCATTTCTTATGAGTCTGGTGCTGGTGAATTCTCTGAGCTTTTGAATTTATCTTGGAAAGACTTTAAATATCCTTGATTTTGATAAATAGCCTTACTGGACATAGCCTTCTCGGATGGCATTTCTTTTCTTTCAGTACGTTGAAATGTTGTCCCTCTTCCTCCTGGAGAGTATAGTTTCCACTGAGATGTGTGTTGTCAGATGAATTAGAGCTCCTTATATGTTATTTTCTTCTTTCCTTTTGCTGCCTTTAGAATTGTGTGTTTACTTCCCTTGACATTGGAGAGTGATTATTATATGCTGTTGTGTAGTCTTATTTGGATCTATTCTGTTTGGCGTTCTCTGATCTTCGTAACTGAACACTTTTATTTTTCTCAAGTTTTGGATTTTTCCTTTTTTTAGTATAATCTTTCTTTTTTTAAAGTGGGGCAATATTCAGTTATTTTATTTTTATTTATTTATTTTTTATTTAAAGATGTGGGGTACAATTCAGGGTTAGGTATACAAATGTTCATTATGCAGAGACCCTTGTTGATGAGGTGTGCCCCTCCCTCCCCTGGCAGTTTCCCAGAACTGCCAATCCCACCCCCACCCCTTCTCTGGCAGTTTCCCACTACTGCTAATCCCTTTCTTATAGTATTGATAATTGTACAAAGTCTACTTATGAGTGAGAACATATGGTACTCTGTTCTTTGTTTCTGTGATAGCTCACTGAGTATGATAGACTCTAAATCCATCCATGTTGCTGTGAAGTCTATATGTTTGTCCTTCCTTATGGCTGCATGATATTCCATTGTGTACATGTACCACATTTTCTTCATCCAGTCCAACTTTGATGGGCAGCATGGTTGTTTCCATGTTTTTGCTATTGTAGAATAATCTTTCTATGCTTTATTTTTTCTTGACTTCCTCTTGAACACCAAAAATTATTTGATTTGGTCTTTTGAGGTAATTTTCCATATGTTCTAGGTGATCTTCGTTTCTTTTCATTATTTTTCTCCTCTGTGTGTTTTCAAAGAGCCTGTGTCTCTGAGCTAATTTTTTCCTTTACTTGATTCATTTGCTGTTGAGAACTTCTAATGAATTTTTTAGTTCAGCAAATGTATTTCTGAGTTCTAAGATTTCTTTTTGATTTTTTAAAAACAATTTTAATCTCTTTGTGAAATTTTAAAAATAAGTTTCTGAACTGTTTCTATGTTATTGTGGAGATCACTGAGTTTTCTTAGAACTGCTAATTTAAATTTCTGGTTAGAGAGTTCACATATTACTATCTTTAGTTAGAGTCTATCTCTGGTTCCTTGTTATGTCTGTTTGGGGAGATCATGGCTGCCTGCTTGCTGTTATTTCTGTAGACTGTGAGCTGTGTCTTTGCATTGAAATTTTAGTTATTTGTTTCAGTCTTCTCTGTCTAGCTTGTTTTGTTTTTTATGCATATGCATTTTTATAGGTTCTTTGTAATTTACATGTTTATTAGTATTATTATTATTGTTGCTATTATTATCTGCTATGTTGCTGCCTCTTCAGCACTAGAGGGTGCCTAAGTCCTGGTTTGCCTCAGTTTTAGTAAAAATCAAAACACTGTCTGTCTTGAATGGGGTAGGTCCTAAAGGGAATATTCTGGTAGCGTATAAAGGCTACCCAGGAGTTTGGGTTCAGGGAAACTGTGGAATGATCCTCCTACAGCATGATGCTGCCATACAGCCACTTTTCTTTAGCTTCTCCTTCTGACCATCCTCAGGGATTTTCTCCCTTCAGGCACTCCTGATGCCTCTCATGGGTTGAGTCAGGGATAGATCTCCTGCTAGGGAAGCCATGCCTGTGGGGAAGCTGGTTGAACTTTCTTTTAAACAACTGATGCTTGAGAGATATTCAATTTATTTATGCCAGGAATTATGCTAGATTCTTAATAGACAGAGGTGAACAAGACAGACACACTTGTTTTTAGTGCTTTACTAGTGAATTTATTAGTGCCTTAAGTGGTCAAATACATGTTTTATGTTTACAGTCTAAAACAAGCAAATAAGCATCTAACTACAATACATGGCAACTGGGGCACAGATTAGTGAAATGCAACCTAATCTAAAAAGTCTATTTATCCATATACCTAGATATAAAAACACTGTCTAATCTATGTCTTTATGTTATACTTGAAACTACTAAAAAAGTTAAAATAACAATTGTCCCAATAATTGGAGATGGTAACTTCTAGTAGATGATACATGACTTAATTTGAGTTTGAATTGGTTGAAGAAGTCAATATGTTGGAAGTTAAATAATTTAGCAACAACATAGTCTTGGAATTATACTAGAGAATAAGACATTGATAATTATGAGTTATGCTATAAAAGTACATAAAAGACAAACTGAACTACAAAATCTAATGTGGTTTTTAGTATATTTTAATGGAATTAGAGAGTAAAGAGTTAAGATATCTGGTCTGCAATCTATTCATTTGCTTTTTGGAGAGAGAAAAGAAGACAGGTGACTGTCTAATCTTGACAACTGAACCTCTGGTAAATAGTGATTTTTACTATGTGGAAGAAACCTACAGAATGTCCTTAGCAGGATGTCCCTGGCTAAAGGGTTATTTGTAATAAACCTGTAATTTGTGCAATTGGTCTTGGGGAGTACAGAATAAATATGTTTCATAGCTTAGATGTTCTCCTTGCTGTTTCAGGTGACCTGCAAATAAAATTTGCATCACTATGTGCTGAGAAAAGGGCCTGAGTATCCAGCATGAAGAAACAGGTTTTTGGTCTTTCTGAATAAGGAGAAATCAAGTCCAAGGACATTGTTTCCTTCTCCAAACCTAAAAGCTATTCATTTCTGACAAACGGATTGCTTTAGCACCATTGGTTGATTCCTCCTGGAAGTGAGGGTTTGTCCTGGGAAGGAGAAAGGACTTACCTGGTTAATTTCTCACCCTAAGAGGGAGCTCAGGGTCACTGCTTCTAAGGTGTGAAGACTTCCCCTGCAGTGCAGCTTAGAGGGCTGAATGGCTCCATGGACATGAATAGATGCAGGGTTCAAATGAGGACATCAGAGCTCTTTTTCTCTCAGCATTTCTTTGCTCTGGTGCCTTCTTTACTGCCTTCATTTTCAGGCCATCTCTCTTTAAGTGTGCCACTGGCAGCTTCAGGCTCATATGGTTCACATAGTTCATAATAACTGAGAAACAGACAGACCCATTCTTCCCCAGGACCTGTCTATCCATGGAAGAGATTCTAACTGTCCCAACCTTGCACCAATCATTATTGTTGGAGGATGCATGCTCCAGGTGGCTAAGACTCAGTTATGTGTTCTTCCAGTCCCTTGTATGTGCACATGTGTATTAGCAGAGAGAAGTTGGGGTGTGTTAGTTTTCCTCAAGCTCAATAGAATGGGTTTCCATTGTAAAGAGAGATCCCATTGCCAGAGAAGGGAAAGAGGGAGAAGCTGGACAGAGAAATACAATGGCTATCCACCAGAGTATTCATTTAGTCCAACTTGGCCCCACAGGAATAAACAGGAAGATTCTGGCGGGAACAGAAAAACAGGAACAGGCTGGGCTCGGTGGCTCAGCCTGTAATCCCGTGCTTTGGGAGGCTGAGGTGAGTGGATTGCCTGAGCCCGTGGGTTCAAGACCCACCTGGGCAACTTGGCGAGCCCTCATCTCTACAATAAATCAAAAAATTAGCCAGGCGTGGTAGCACGCGCTTGTAGTTCCAGCTACTTGGAAGGCTGAGGTGGAAGGATCGCCGGAGCCCGGCAGGTCGAGGCTGTGGTGGCCAGGAGCGGCCACTGTACTCCAGTCTGGGCGACAGAGTGAGACTCCAACTCAGAAAAAAGAAAAACAGGGATGGTAGCTTTGAAAAAAAAGTACATGTAACGTGTATATGCAGGTGGAAGTGGAGAGTGAGGTAAGGTGTGGGATGAGTGGACAGAGAGAATGATAGTGTCGTTAGCACAGGCTGCCACAGGATGGAGGGACATCGCGTTCTGACAGCCTGCACCACTTTTCCCCTTATGTTCTGAGAACTGGGCTCCAGGTTCACATACTGCTAAGAAAAGAACCCACACTGAAAATATTTCTATTCCCAAGTATTAATTCTAAATAGCAACTCATATCCAAATGTACACATTTTGTATTAATAAAAAACAGAATATTGTTAAAATTAGTACAACTTATCACATAAGCTTCAGAATAAGGAATACTTCTGAAGACTTCTAACACTGGCAATATTTCATAAACAATACAAAACGATATCTATCAGAAATGAGTATTTGCAGTTATTAGAAACAAAAACCCTAAACATGTGTACACAAAACACAACGTGCAATTGCTTGCCTCTGCTGACTAAATTAATGCTTCCCCTGGACCTTCCATAAAGACAGACTCTTCAACTCAAGGGACTTTGTCATACCGTGGTTATCTGTGCCTAATTTATCCAATAATTAGGATCAATGAGATTCCGTTGTGAAGTCTGTGGACCTAGGCATATTTTTGTCATGGACAAGAGATTATGATGCAAAGACAGTGAGGGGAAAAAACACAAAGTGAAGTGTCTTCTGCTCACCTGCAGAGAAGAGGGTTCTGCCATTCTCTTGGTAACCCCACACAAAACTGTGACCTATGCCATCTGCAGCACCCTTCAATGCAAGGCAATAGCTAGTGTTTATCATAATCTCAGGAGTAGTATACTCCCCAAAACTGGCTAGATCTGGTTTTAGTAATGACTTTTTTTTTTGTAACATACAAGATATTTTTCCTCAGGCTGTTTTCATTTTGGACTTCTGCTTTGAGGAACACATGATAATATGATAACCTTCTCAAGGTCCTTTGATGCTTCTCCCAACTTTATTTTCAGATTTAAGAATAGATCTCAGCTTTTTGTTAAATTACATTTCAAAAGTATTCCTCTGTACATAAACACGTGCTTCTGTAGACTACTTTTTAAGAATGGAGGGTATTTCCATTTAAATCAATACTCAAGCAAAATGTATTTGCTTCAAGAAAAATCTCTTCGGATAATATTATTCAAATATTAGTTCAAACATAATTAAGGACTTTAACAATATCCCATATCTCATCCTCCAGGAAAAAACCCAAAAATATTTTTGACAAGAAGTAAAACATTTGTCAGCCAACATTATCTTTGCTACTGAATTGTTTTGGTCAAGTTTTCAGATATTATTAGGCCGCTGTGTTTTGTGATTCAGATGTCTGTTGAACTAAGTTTTCCTGACCATATCAACTTGAGCCAGTCTGCTGGTGTCTTTCCCACCATTATCATGGAATGGATTGACAAGCACTGCATGAAAGTGGTCTTACATCACACTTTCTATATCATAGGAATACAGAAGGAGCAAATAGTCAGAAGGAATGAATACACAATCAACCTTCATTGGCCTCTTCGTGGGAGAGATCCCATGATAATGAGAAATTTAGTTGGCAAATAGTCCTGGATTTATCGTGTTCATACTTACTTCTGCCACTGGAAAATCACATGGCCCATAAAATAGTAAAAGTATATAATTAAGGTCTTATTCATTGCAGCAGACTGTATGTTTCCAAATGGTAAAATGCCTTTCAGTCTAAGTAATCTTCATACAACATTAACACACTTCTCATCTAATGCAGAGTCATGTATGTCTCTCTCTTGCACCTGGTTAGACCAGTGTGACAGTTTAAATCCACAGAGGACATGACCTCTAAGATTTAATAAAAATACATCTTGTTCTTTTGCCTTTCTCTCCTGGGATGCTTTCTCTTGGAAACATCTTGTGAGAAAATCCAAGCAAGCCTTTGCAGAGAGTCCACATGTAACAGCCTTGTTGAGGTTCCAGCAAACAGGTGGCTCCAACTGCTGACAAGTAAGTGAAGGCATCTTCCTAGATTCCAGCCCGTCATACACTCACTCCCAATTTTTGAGTCTTTTCAGGTGGGAACCTAGACACTGTGAAGCATAACAAGCCATTCTTGCTGTCTCCAAATTCCTTACTCACAGAATCCATGAGCATAGATAGCAAAATGGCTGTTTTATGCTATTAAGTTCCGTGGTGGTTTGTGAAGTAGCAATATTAACTGGAACACTCGCTGACAGAAGGCAGTCAGATTTCATCCCATTTTTTCCACTTCAAAACCTCCCTGCTCACCTCTCCATAGTGCATGTGGGAAAAACTACTCCTCCCCATGATAAAAATAATCATTTCCTTGGCTAATGTTGCATGAAATATATTACCATTTATTGTATCATTAAAAAAATCATTCCAAGCAGATTTAGCCTTTCTTCCACACCTTGTTAGCTCACCATTTCCCATCTGAAAGGACAGACCGAGAGCTGAAAGCCATTTTTCATCTTGTTCTTAAACCCCAAGACAATAATGAGAAGGTAGAAGCTATGTTTTGGAGAAATGCAAGGCTCCCCAGTGTTGGGCATTTTGTAACAGAGTTTACAAGGCCTAAGACTTCACACATTGGGCAAAAGTTAAGCTAATCACAAAACTTGTGATTCCAAAAGTTATGCAAATCACAGGACTGCTCTGCTCAGAAAGGAGAGTGGATGGGGATTCAATCTCCAGTAGATTGGGTGCCATCTGCAGGGAAATCAAGCTGTCTGCTGGGAATGCATAGGAGATAAGGGGAAGTGCGCCCTCCATTAGCTCTAAGGAATATTATTCAGGAATGTACAGGAGCACTAGAATCCTTATCACGCCCTTCTCTAGGGACTGTGATAATATGGACAGATATTAGTGGGTCTCTGTGTCACAGGGTCTCCAAGACATTCACAGATGGTCAATAAGGAAGTCATGGCAGCCACACCTACCTGATTACAACATCCCCAAGGGAAAGGATTTAAGCCAGAGCTCAAGGGGTTATGGGGCCACACTCATCTAGAGTGTAGGTCTGCTTCCTATCTGTGGGAAATAAACATTTCTTAAATAAATCTTTTCTTCTTTCACCTCTTTGTGTGTTGCAATTCTTTGCATTACTCGGATCTCTGGTTTGCCAGCGCATGCCTCTGGCATGCCGGCTCTGGTGTGCTGGTGCTCCTTTCCATCCGTGCCTCCACCTTCATCCTATCTGTACCCTAACACCATCCTTTTTAAGAAATAGTAATCTGTCAATGCTAAGGCTCTAAAAAACTCATCTCAAATCCCGTTCCTCCAGCTACTGCTGCACCACAGACAAGAAACCATGAATATAAACTAAAAAGACCACCGAGGGGTGCAACAAATTTATTAACAATGAGAAGAAGCTATGAGTGGAAAATTTATATAAGGACACAGGGAACAACTTTTTGGTAGATGTAAGTAACTTCCCTTTCATAATCGTTTATAGTAAAAAGTAAATTTAACATTGTATATAATCTCATACTCCTAAATATTATTGTATCAAATTTATGCAAACATGATCACTGACAAAAATTGCAGGAAAGTTGAAAAAATCATCATTTGGGGAGTCAAAAAAATTTGCTTTTGGAATCAGCTCCATTGATGGGCTTTATGACTTTGAATATGTTATTTAACAGTGCTCAGACTTGGTCTCTTTTTTTTTTTTTTTTTGAGTTGGAGTCTCACTCTGTCGCCCAGACTGGAGTGCAGTGGCTGCTCCCAGTCACTGCAGCCTCGACCTGCTAGGCTCTGGCGATCCTTACGCCTCAGCCTTCCAAGTAGCTGGAACTACAGGTGCTCACTACCATACCCAGCTAATTTTTTTGATTTATTGTAGAGATGAGGTCTCGCCAAGTTGCCCAGGTGGGTCTCGAACCCGCGGGCTCAGGCAATCCACTCACCTCAGCCTCCCAAAGCGCGGGATTACAGGCTGAGCCACCAACCCCGGCTAGACTTGGTTTCTTTGTGCTCAAAAAAAAAAAAAAAAAGAGACCAAGTCTGAGCACTGTTAAATAACATATTCA
>CAUYQG010081610.1:0-10594 GCA_963574415.1 Tarsius wallacei | reverse complement strand
TAGCAGCATTTGAAAAAGTATAAGCTCTTAATAAATGTTTTCTTCTATTATTTGGTCCATAGTCATTTGAAAGCTTAAGTGTTTTCTTCCACATGTGCTCTCATAAGTCTCTCATCATGGATTTATACTGTGATTTTTTTCCTTTGGCTCTAAGTGCAGACATTTACATTCAGCTCTACTTAATTTCATCTTGATGAGAGTATGCCACCTGGAATCAGATAACTTTAATTCCAATTTCAATTCTACCTACCTCTCACCACAATGAAGATAATTAAATTTTTAAAAATGCGGTCAAAGACCAAGTCAATATCTTTCCTCAGAAATATCAGTTTAATTTTAGGCCATTTAGATATTATTTAGCTAAATTCCTAGGAATTATAAAGTAAATGTACATTTTTTCCTCTCAAAATAAAATTTGTTCATTATTTTTTGGTTATACAGATAGTATATGCTTCTTATAAAAATTCAAACTAACATAAGTGAAAAAGAAATATATTAGAAGCATATATTGTAACTCTTAGAATCAGCAGAAAGGCTAGAAGTCCTGGCTATGAAAATGATGGAAACCAGGGAACTTTATTCATTTTCATCAAATCAGTTGTTTTTAACTGAGAGTGATTTTACCTTCAAGGTGACATTTGGCAATGTTTGGGGACATTTTTGGTCGTAACAACTGGGGGCTGTCGCTAGCATCTATGAGTAGAGGCCAGGGATGTTGTTAAGCTGTTAAACATCTCACAATGTCGTGGGCAGCTCCTCACAACAAAGTATTGTCTGGCCCAAAATGTTAATAACACTGAGGCTGAGAAAACTTGCATTAAATTGCAGATGTTGGTTCTCATCTGTTCTAGCACTAAGCAAACCTGAGGAAATAATTTTGAATTTTGACCCAGTCCTCTAATACATTAGTGCTACCTCCTGCTTTGGATTATGCTTAAATCTGATCAGTATGCCACCTATATCCTCATTCAAATTATTAATAAAAATGGATAGTGTATAAGAACGGGGTACTCTAGTCAGGTTGCTGTCGAGGCAGTATGCAAGGCAGTTGAGCATGAGTACACTGATATGAATCTGCTGGAGTTCAAGTCCCATCTCTACTGATTCCTAGCTGTATGATCATGGAAAAGTTATTTAATAATATGTACCTCAGCTTCCTTATCTGTAAAACAGAGAAAGAGTATAATACCCACATAGAGTTATAGTGAGTTTTAAAGAGAATTAAGATATGTAAGGCATTTAGTTTGGCAACGAACCCATAGGAAATATTCGTGTTAACCAATCACTATCCCTTAATTGAATATTCTTCAGATATACTTGCTCAAGGAGTTACATAGTCCCTGCTCTGTACCCCAGTTAATAATAGTATGATATCTGTCATATGTCTTGTTGAAATACTCTGATAATGCACATTTTATTAAAAATATTTCCTAATGACTTCATTTCTTTCCTTCATTTTCTTTTTATTTCTGTTAAGACCATGGTCAGTACTCCAGAAATCTGAGTTTTATTACCTTAAGTGTTCCATTTGAAATGACCATAGAATGGGGAGACACCTCTTATCAACAAGGGTGCCTGAACGAAGCATATTTGTATACCTAACCCTTAACTGTACCCCACAATACCATAATAAAAAATATTGAATATTAAAAAAAATGACCGTAGACCATAGATGCTTTTTGATTTGTTAGTTAAAACTCTATTAAAAATTTAATGAGTCAATGCACCACTTATCACTGTTCTTGCCACATCCAATGCTTTCAAAAATATTAACTCTGTTATTATAAACATGACAACTTATGGTTTATTTTTTCCAAGATCATACTTGGTCACAATAGATTTCTCAATCACAGATACGAAGGATACTAAGATTCCTCTTTGGGGAAATATGCAAAATATGTTGAACCACAAGTACACCGGTCTGAGCTTCCCAGCTGAGGGAATTGCTTGGGTTGCGAACCCTTAGGGAAACGGCCAGGGAGTCCAAGGAGGGGCTCAGGTGATGTGGGGGAGAGGCCACTGTCAAGGGATGGGGCTTGGATGTTGTAAAAAGGTAGGGCTGGCTTCCCTGTCTATGCCTAGGAGAGACTTGGGCTACATAGGAAAGGAACCATAGCCTCATGGAGGGGTGAGATTAGAAAAGGTGTAAGACTCAGAGCCTGACCTTCGTCTCCCCTGACCCTGCACCGGTGGTACAGAGTGGGAAAGCGGAGCCGCTTGCCGCGCAGGCGCAGCGTGAACCTTCGGGTGTGCCTGGAGGACCTCCCACCCCCATCCCCCAAGACACCGCGGGCCCAGAGAACAAAGGGAAGGATGACTTGGCTCCTTCTGCAGATTCCGTTGCTTTCCCCATAGCCCCCTGCACCGCCTTCACGCAGGTATTGAGATCAGACGGTGAGTCAGTACATGAGTGAATGCAAGAGTGAATAGACACACAGAGCTGATATGTCCTGAGACACAGGTGCAGAGAGGGACCTGGCCAGCCTCAGGCCACTGGCCCTTTATCCACATCTGTGTTCCTGAGGTGCAGTGGGACAGAGAAAGCCTCTGAGCCCAAGCGAAGTAAAGTCTGTGATTCCGGTCTCCTGAAAGGCCCCATTTTTATTTTATTTTGTTATTGTGATAAATTCACATGACATAAAATTTAGCATTCTGACCGTTTTTAAAGGCACGCTTCATTATCATTAAGCACTTTCACAACCAATGTTTATTTGTTAAAATAAATTTTAATAATAAAAAGAATTCATTGAAGTCTTATCATGTTATAGTACACTACACATAAAATTCAGAGTCCTTATCTGGTCTATGAATGAGCTCTTTTGACCTTCAGGCGGGATTGGACACTATTCATTCTTTAAACAAGTATCTGTTGGTCACCAGTTGGTCTAAGTGCAATGCAAAGCATATCACTTAGCCTAGAGAGAGTGAGGATGCTTTCTTACATAGGGTAGTTGCATCTTGTTAGGAATAAGTCATTGCCTCGACGCTCGCATATGTGTGGAAGCATTAGTAGCCAGGGAGTGAACAGTGAGGGCTTTTAAACTATGACCCTCAGAGCCAATTTGTAGGAAACTTAAAGGTCAGAGGAACATTTGAACCTTGCCATGTGTGTGCTGTCAGCAAAACTAGGATGTAGGAAACGTTACAGGTTGTTAAAACCCTAGACAAATTAAATTGAACAGAGTTTAATGAAGCAAAGAACAACTTGAAAATCGGGCTTCCACAGTACCAAAATAGGTTGAGAGCGACTCTGGGGCTGCCACAAGTTTGGATAACATTTTATGCAAAAGGAAAGTTATATACAGAAGAAAGAAGTGAGGTACAGAAACATCTAGAAACATCTAGATTGCCTTATTTGAACAGAGTTGGACAATTGGCTGCCCATGATTGGCCAAAACTCTGTGATTGGCACAAGAGTAGGTTGCAGTCTGTTTACACATCCAATTAGGTTACAATTCACTATATATGCAGAAACCTTTAAGCTGAACTTAAGATATGTAAGGAGACAGCTTTAGGTTAAACTTAACAAGGTAAAGACCAGAAGGAAGAGAAGGAATCTATGTGCCTGGGGAATTTCTGGGCGGTAGAGGAGTCTGCATCTCAGGAAACAGGTTGAAAGGCCCTGAGGTGGAAACATCCTAATGTGTTTGAGAAATAGCCAGGAGGTTAATGTTAACAGAAAGGAGTAAGCAAGAGGGAGAATAAGAACAACTGCATGCCACTGACGGGATTGGGAGTTTCATTTTGAATGAAATAAAAACTCATTGGAGGGTTTCTTCCCACTCCACTCTCCTTTGGGTTGGGAAGAAAGTGGAAGGGATTATAGACGAAACAAAAATGGCCATGTAGCAACAATTGCTGAAGCTGGATCATGAGTAGGCACAGGGGTCTTATCATACTATTTTCCTTTATTTTGTATTTGTCTGAAAGTTTTCATAATAAAAACTAAACAAACGATAAAGAACCCTCCAGCTGCAGGGTGAAAAGAAGAAAGAAGAGAGGTAAGTGTAGAAATAAAGGGGATCAATTAGTTACAAGCCTCCTACACTTATCCAGAGGGGTGGTGGTGGTTTGGGATGTCTACAGTGAAGGTATTGATAAGTGGGTGGATTCTGGATGTATTTTAAAGGGAGAGTAAAAGAGATTGGTTCATGGTTTTGGATGTGGACAGGAGAGAAACAAAAATTAAGGATGACTGAGCAACTGGAAAGAGGAGCTGCCATCAACTAAAATGGGGGGGAAATGAGGGCTATAGGAGGAAAATCCAAAGATTTAGTCTTGTAAAGCTTTGGGTACGTATTAAACTAAGCTTAGATGTCAAGATGACAGTTGTATTTAAGAATATGAGGTTCAGGGAGGGTCAGAGCTAGAGATATGAATTTGGAGCTAGCGGTATATAGACAGCAATTTAAGCCACGAGGCCAGATGCTATCACCAACTGTAATTCTCTAATATTCTTTTTTCTGTTCAAAAGAAAAGGACTTTGCCTCTACAAAAAACTCACATGCACGTATGCGAACATATGTGCGCGCGCGCACACACACACACACACACACACAAAGTCAATTCTCTGAATGCAGAAACAATAGATTATCTGAAAAATGACTGTATTCAGAGCTCTGAATGCACACGTATTCATCACTTTTATGTGGGCGTCCAAGTGTCAGTTAATAAATTGTATGATCCTGGACAACATTAAATGGAGTCCACTTGTTCTGACAGCGGGAAAATAAATAGTAAAATATCTTGAAGGGTACAGTGAAAGATAAATTAAGTCATTCTCTTTTTCAGTGTCAGTAGTCTCAGCAGTTTTATTGAATATAAATTGTTTAGTGCATTCATATGCTAGTCACCCTTCTAACAATCTACCAAGGAAGATGCCCACAAATATTTAAACCAAGAACCACACGTAAGAGCTACGGGTGTCAAACTGCGCCTTATCAGCCTGGGCCTGGTGAGCCTTGTGCTCCATGGAGTGTTCTAGATTTTTCCTCACAGATATGTATAGTGTCTTCCAAACTTGTTGGTCATTATAATTGCTAGTTATGATTCTTGGGCCCCACTTTTAGAACTCTAAGTCGATATGTCTAGGATGGAGTCCAGAAATTTGTATTTTTAACAAGGGCTCATGTTTGGGAAATACTGCCTAAGAGTTTGAAGAAGCATTTGATTTATTCTTTCTCTCCAGATGTGCTCCTGGACTCCATTCTTCCGCCCTATCACAAGATATATTATACGTTTGCTTCCTTTTTGCAGCTGGTGGCAGGGAGCCAAAATCAGAGGTAAGGTGGGGTGGGCTAAGGAAATGCTGGGACCAACTTGTGGCAACTATTCTACCCTGACCACCAAGTTACTCTCAATCTTGTCACCTTCCATAAGGCTAGATTTTTCTTTGTATAAACCCTTTAAGTAGGCCTTCTATGGGGCTTAGATTTAATCACAATCTTAGATTTAAAAGAAAACACAAAAAGGAAAAGCCGTGCTATCAAAAGTTGAAAATCTTGCTACTATTACTCTTTTGAAACCAGGGACTATCATTTTGATATTTTGGGAAGAGGCATTATTGGGTTGACAATATGGAATAATTTTGAAATTAATTTTCTCCCATTAAGCCTGGGCACATGGCTCATGCTTGTAATCTAAGTACTTTGGGAGATGGAGGTGAGAGGATTGCCTGAGCCCAGGGGTTCAAGGTCAGCCTGGGCAAACTGGTGAAACCTCGTCTCTTCAATAAGTCAAAAAATTAACTGGGTGTGGAGGTGCACGCCTATGGTTCCAAGTACTTGGAAGGCTAAGGCTGAAGTCCAGCAAGTCTAGACTGTGGTGGCCATGAGCATGCCACTGCACTCCAGCCTGGGCAACAGAGAGAGACTCTGACTCAAAAAAAAAAAAAAAGTCCTCTATTCAAGGTAATGAACTCCTTGAATTCTATTTATGGATTTATTGGGAGTGTCTATGGATCACATGTTGAGAATCTCTGCCTTAAATCTATTCTCTGCAGAGAAACCAGTGCGAACATTTTGAAAATATAAATCATATCACTCACTTGTTAAAACTCTTCGGTGGCTTCCTCTTGCACTTAAAATCCAGACCTTTTCAACACTCTCCTTCTTAAAAGCCCTCCATGATTTGTCCAAGGCTCACCTGTCAACTCTCCCTCCATGCCCGCCATGCTATAGAACTACACTGGCCTTCTTTCTGTATCTACTTTAAGGTCTATTTCCAACTGTTTTTATCTAGCTACAATATCTTCTTTCAGGGCTGATTTTGTCATCTTGGTTTAATTGCAGGTATGATAGCACCCTCTTATTTTCTACATAACATTTATTTCTTTTCGGTACTTTTTTGATTATCAATTTGTTTACTGGTTTATTATCTGTTTTTTTTTCCTCACTAGAATGTAACATCTATGGGAACAGGAATTTTATTGGATTCACTTACCAATATATATTGTATAGAATACTACTTGGCCCAAGGTACTCAATCTGTATTTGCTGAGTCAATAAACAGGAGAGAAATGGGTAGGACCGATAAAGACCAAATTGATAATGTAGTTATCTCAGGGATGGGGGTGACGATATTGGAGGAGAGAAGGAAAAGGTTTACACATGTTTACTTTATATTCTTTCCTACCATAAAAGGAGAAAAATGATTATGGGTGATTTTAAGCTTCCTTTTGGGTTTTTAATGTGTTTTTCAAATTTTCTAAAATAAACACATTTTACTTGGAAATGAGAAAAGTGAAATACAATGTAAACAGTGAATACAATTACTTATCAAGATTTGCATTTTGGGAGCATGCTGGCCTCCACATTCTTGCACAAAAAACATTGCTTTTGTTTACTACAAAGGTCCTAGTCATCTATTTTGGTATAAAGCCGCAAACAGGAATATTTTCTGAATAGTTATCTGTCTGGATTTTCTTGATCATCACTAAGGGAAAAGCATAAGACTTAGATGGTTGCCATGGTAACTAACTCAAAGCCAAGACTGATTCCTGAGGATAGCAAGTGGATATTCCAGCACTGGAAATTTCTTTGGATTTCCTCCAGGTTGACAAGCACTCTGTGCATTTAGTTAATTGAACATCCGTCAGGAATCTTCTTTAGCCAAAGACTTTGCTTTCCAATTGTGATCCAAATCTGAACTGGGGAGCCAGGCTCGGTGACTCAGCCTGTAATCCCAGCACTTTGGGAGGCTGAGGTGAGTGGATTGCCTGAGTCCGCGGGTTCGAGACCAGCCCTGAGCAACTTGGCGAGAACTCATCTCTTCAATAAATAAAAAAGTAGTTCCGGCTACTTGGAAGACTGAAGCAGAAGGATCGCCAGAGCCCAGCAGGTCAACACTGGAGTGGCCGTGAGCATGCCATTGCACTCCAGCCTGGGTGATGGAGTGAGACTCTAACTCAAAAAAAAAAAAAAAAAAAATCTGAACTGGGGAAAAACCTTTGCTGAAGCTACTCTTTCTGTCTATAAGATTGTACCTCCACTACACAAGTCCTCTCAGAATCTTATTTATTTTTGGCTTCTGAGATAATAATTTAATTTTTAGATGAAATTAAACTTGAATTCTGTATACCCCTTATCAGTTCCTATTCTGCTTTATAAATCTAATCTTTACATGTCTATTTCTCTGAAATATTGATGGCAAAGATCAACTTATTCAACACACATTAATAAATATGTCACCTTGACTGGGCCATGGGGTTCCCAGATATTTGGTTAAACATTATTCTGAGTCTTTCATGAGGGTGTTTTGGGATGAGTTTAACATTTGAATCAGTAGATTGAGTAAAACAGATTACCTTTCCCAATGTTGGTGGACTTCATCCAATCAGTTGAAGACCTCAGTAGAACAAAAAGCCGAGTAAGAGGGAGCTCCTTCTGCCTCACTGCTTTTAAGCTGAGACCTAGGTATTCTCCTGCCTTGAACTGAAACATTACTTCCTGTGTCTTGAGCCTGTCAACATTTGTATTGAAACTACACCATCAGATCTCCTGATGGATATAGTATATATATATATACCATATCCTAATTGTTCTGTTTCTCTGTAGGACCTTAATACAATAAATGAGTTCCTATTATGTGTCAAACCTTAAGGTAAGAATTGGGTTCCCCAGCTGTTTCAGATGATAGGCTAACTTCAGTGTGATAAGTGCTCTAGTTTAGTTACATGCCTACAAAATACTGTGAGATCACAGAGAAGTACCTAATTACCTAAGGAATTGATAGAGCTTTATTTAAGAGTTGACATGACCAGCCTAGGCAAGGTAGCTAGACCTCATCTCTACAAACAATTTTTTTTTTTTTTTTAATTAGCCAGGTGTGGTGGCATTTGCCAGTAGTCCCAGCTACTTGGGAGGCTGAGGCAGAAAGATCACCTAGCCCAACAGGTAGAGGCTGTGGTAGTTGTTAGTGTGCCAGTGCACTCCAGCCTGGGCAACAGAGTGAGACCCTGACTCAAAAAAAAAAAAAAAAAAAAGTTGACCTGAGCAGGATTGTGAAAAATAATACTAGATTTAGAAAATTAATGAAAATAAACACTGAAATACATGCAGCAATATGGATGAATTTCCTAGTCATAATTTTTTTTTAGATTAGAAAATATAGTTTATTTAGGAAGTAAATTTGAGAGAGAAAAAGAGGAGATTCACCTCCTCAAGGTTGGGGAGAGGGCTAAAGCTTAAGAAAACATGGCTAGGCCGTAGCTCAAAGAGCACGTGACCACACCATACCTTAGCAAGGCAATGGCCCCTTCGTCATAATTTTGAGTGAAAAAACACCAAACACAAAAGAGGACAGGTAAATAAAGGTGCTATGGCCATCTTTGAACAACAAGTCCTTGATACTGAACTCAGGGAGAAAGCACTCAATATGTCACCCTTATGTTGGCAGTGTTAGCAATGGTGTATGTGACGTCCCAAGGGGATCATTTGTTGATATCCCCTTCCTCTTTAAGGCATAATTAGTGTTCAATAATAATAATGCAATAACTAGTAAAAGTGATTGTCTTAATTTTTTAAAGTTTAAAAACAGTGAGCAATTTAAAAATAATACATTTCAATTTTACAGATATTACTGAAATTTAGCAAAATATTTTGCATATGAATTAAAATTCACCCCTACCAAAACAGTTGCAGTCAACACTTTCGTTGTTTTAAAATTGAAACAGAGCGGAAGGGAGAAGATGGCGACGGGGCAACCTGGTCTATGAGACCCTTCACAAAGGAGAATGCAGAAGGTCTCTGGCTCTCTCCCCAGCGGCTGCGGGTCCCATTGTTGGCAGCCTGCTGTTCACACGGAGCTCAGTGGTCACCACTGCTGAAGCATCATGGCGGTCTGGACAGACCCTGAAGCCGCAGACGGAGCAGCAGCCAGCTGCCGCCTCAGTGGCGGCCATTACACATCGGGCCACCTGTGCCTGAGGCAGTCCATAACTTCAGACCTTGAAGCCTCGGCAAGCAAGATCTGCTGAGATCGCTGCCGTCTCTACTGCCACCGTGACATCCTACCAGGCCATGGGTCTCCTCCCGTGTGCCCCGAGTCAAGCTCCCATCTCCGGGACTTCCAGCTCCATCCCCTTTGGGGAAAGCGGCTGAGATAAAGACCATCTGGAGCAGCGAGATAGCACTACCTGTGGCAATTCAAGGTAACAACACCGAAACGGTATAAACGAGCTTGAAAAACAGACACAGGCCAGATTTGAGTGGTGAACTGGCCAGTGGTGAACTGGGTGGTGACCTGAACTGCCATTCACAGCAGGCCAGGGGCAACTGACCCTAACTGTGAACAAATTTGCCAGCCTGAGAAGACAGCTAGAAATCAGAGCTGAAAGGACATTGGACTTAAATGAAAAGTCTCAGAGTGCGCTTGATTGGTTCTGTTAGTTTAATGACTTGATTCCTACTGTTTTGTTCCCTTTTTTTTTTTTCCTTTTCTTCTCTTTTCTCGTCTCTGTAAACCATATCTTTGTATAGAGGAATAGCACACCAATAAGGTGGTTGGTTAGCTTGTATGTTAGCGTCATTGTATGTTTTAGTTTTTTTTTTTTGTATGGGAGTGGGGTAGTCTGTAGCCGTGGTCTATTGTTTTTATCTGTCTCAGGTCCCTCTCTCCATCTGTTGGTACACTCATCTGTTTCCCCCCTTACCACTCTCTCTCTCCACCTCCTCTTCCCCCTACTGTCTGCTCCATTTTCCTCCCTCTGTTAACCTCATTTTATTTCAGAGAGTAAACCTACAACCCCACTGCATGGACAGATTCCAAGTCAGTGGGAAGTGGGTTTCAGATTACCCATACATCTGTCGGCGGATACCAGGACCTGCAGATAGATTTTGAATCACAGCTTCCCCCTTAAGTAAATCTCAAAACTGCAAAAAGGACCACGTACAACCTACAGTGCATCTCCAGAATTGAACAAAGTAAGAGGGTATACATAAAGAAGAACAGGAGATTGAACAAACAGAATTAAAAGCAACCCCTCTACCCTGAATAACAGAATTAAAGAAGACGGTGACATGAAGGGAAGAAAAAAGTAGGGAGGGAAAAAACTGCACAAATTAAGAAAAACCAAAAGAAGAATATAGGTCTCACA
>CAUYQG010081609.1:0-10271 GCA_963574415.1 Tarsius wallacei | reverse complement strand
GCAGTAGCCGCTCCCAGCCACCGCAGCCTCGACCTGCTGGGCTCCGGCGATCCTTCTGCCTCAGCCTTCCAAGTAGCTGGAACTACAGGCGCACGCTACCACGCCTGGCTAATTTTTGATTTATTGTAGAGATGAGGTCTCACCAAGTTGCCCAGGCGGGTCTCGAACCCGCGGGCTTAGGCAATCCACTCACCTCAGCCTCCCAAGGTGCGGGATTACAGGCTGGACCACTAAGCCTGGCTGGAATTCTTTATATATTAGGTATACTAGTCTTTTATCAAGACTGACAAATTCTCAGGGGTTGTAGACTTGCTCCAGATTGGACTTAACCTCAAGACTAGCTTTTTAGTTAGCTATAATAACTACTGCCTAGAACATTTCCATCTTCACCATCGCATTCTCTCTGGGGCTGGGTTCTCAATGAAAGTGAAACAAAGCAGGGCTTACCTGGGAATACCTGTCAGGATACTGCACCCATCTGGCTGTTGCTGGAGTGTAAGAACACTCCAGTGTAAAAGCAAAGGGAGAGTCTGCAAACCTTCTGAGCCTACAAGAAGGTTCAGTTGCTACTATCCCAAATCACTTGCTACAAAAAGGTTATTTTCTAAGATCGAAGATGTCTCTCAGGAGCTACTTTTTAACATTTTTAAAACTTCATTGAATACCAAAGTCATCTCAGGTATCTGGAAACAAACCAGCCTGGACCATTCTGAATGTTAGTGCAACGTCCTTCTTAAAATCACAAACTTCTTCCTTCTTGTCTCACAAACTCAGCCCTCATACCAGCTTACCACTCCTTCCCCATACCTCCTCATGTTATTGCTCATAGAGAAGTTGTCACATCCTATCACACTATCACCAGGGACCCCTTGCTTCTCCTTGCTCAACCCTGAACCAGTCTTTTCTCTAAGAATGACCCTAAGAAATTAGAATTTTCAAAGGAAATTATCAAAAGGAAATTTTAAAGGCAGTTCAAAAACTTGAAAGCAAATGTTCTCTCAATAAGATATTTCCTTGTATTGACCTCAAGATTCCTTCTTTAGACTTGACTGGCTTCTCCTGTCCTTCGGCTCTGCAAGTTCAGTCCTGGGGTGACCCCGGCTCACCCTCCCTTCTCTGTTGGTCACTGACCTGCATGTGGTAAAGTTAGGTTCCCCTACTCCTGATTGCTAGGGCTCCATTGGCATCAGCTCTGGGTGTCTATAATTTGGCCAGGAGAACAAGATACCAAATATAAATATGCCTTGAGATACCCAGCTGCCTGGCCGTCCTCCCCCACTCAGACATTCATCCACAGGCACTTTCCTCTGCCCAAGATTTTCAGTTGCTCTAACAATTAGGAAAATATTTATTAAAGAGGTCTGCAATGTCTAGGTTCAATAGCGGCTACTGAAAGAGCGGCTGTGCCTGCTTGGATCTGATTGCACCACGCATTTCCTATTCTAGTCATTGAGGGGTGAATCATGTGTTTATTAGTTGAAGCACACCCCCTGAAGTGCATTTGTTTTATTAGTCCCATCTGAGAGTAAAGGAAACTGACAGTTTAAATGAGAGGACATCATAGAAATGCCTCCTATCTGCACTGTACTCTGTACTTTCGCTTGCATGACCTCATGTAGTTTTCACAGAGACCCCACTTGCTAGGCGAGTTACCTGCTTCTACCTCTATCGTGGCAGGTTAGGAGACAGGGAAGGGCTAAGGGCTAAGCAACTTGCCCAATGTCCCATGGAAGGTTGTGGCGCAGAACCCAGAGTGCAGGCCTCCCCCTTCCTGACAGCCCTCTCTCTACCCCCACATGCTCTTAAATTATGGTGAGTCAGTGGGATGGCAGGACGGGAACAGAGTTTGGACCAAAGACAAGGAGGCACTGACATCAGTAGAATGAAAGTAGGCCAAATCAAGAGCACTTCCTAATTGCCCAGAAAGGGATGAGGACTGTACCGAGGCCCTTCCTGACCGAAGGCACGTCTCTCATGGCCGAGGCACAACTTTCAGTTCTGGGGCTTCTGCAGCCCACACAGATCAGGGGACTCAAGCCTCTGGCTCAGGCTTTCCATTCACTGACTGCCTAGCAGCTCCTCCTGCAGTAAAGCTGCTCTCTGTGAGTTCATGCCCTCCCTCCTGCTACTCTGCTTCTTCCTGCCTATTGAGTACACCTAGTGGAGCTCATCATGAGAACTCACTGGAATGCAAAACGGCTTCAGATGAGTTGTTCCCTTTGGAGAAGGAATGCCTCTCTTGTTGCCTTTGTACTGATCTAGGTTTTCATCTAGTGGCTGGTGCCCTTTGCTCAAAAGAGGCAAAGAGAAGAGAGAGCTGGGTGTTTTGTTTTTTAATGCATTTTTCAAGCACTTATAGAAAACTGTTTCTCTGGGGGGGGAAAGTGTGATTATTAGTAGGAAGAAAGAGTAATATAAGAGCAAGTCCAAACATGTTCTGCAGGAACTTGGCTCAGTATTTCCCTTTATTTGAAAAGAAAATGGCAAGGGTGGCTTCAAGGTCAGCAAGTGATAGCCCCCTTCTCCACTGCTTTGAATGAGATTTTTGCAGCTCCACTTGTTTGGGGATCATAACAAAACGAAAATTGACATTTAAAATGAACATGAAAGGAATAACATTTTGGGAGAGGCTCAATTGGTATTACAGTTTCAGAAATTAAGATACAGTAAGACGCTCCCAATAGTAACCATATTAGCTATAAGGATAATGATAAAGAAGTCGCCATGTACTAAGTATTCTGCCATGTTGAAATATGTGTGTATACACACATGACATCCTATTAAGACACAAATGTGGACATGAATATCCCTCTTTTGCAAATTAAAACAAAAACAACTGTTCAAGCTCAGCATGGTAAAATGACTTGCCCAACCCTAAGGCTTATAAGCAAAGTAACTACAGTTTGGGATTAAGTCCATCTGACTCTCCAGACCATATAGTCTTTGGTAAATGTTTATGCTCTTATTGCTGTGATTAAAATGCTTATTACCCTAGTATTATAGTATCAGGGGACTGGTGGCCTGAACTGAGGCTCAGATGGCTATGGCATCTCAAATGGGGTTTCTGTATATCTCAAGCATTGAGGGTTCATAAACTCAACTTCATCCATTCATTCAAGGATGACAAGATGCTGGCAAGTTGATTTTCAAGAACCAAATTTATAAAAGCTTGTTTTTCATACCAGGATGCTGACTGTTTAATTCTAGCAAGGTGACGTCCCTTTTCTGACCATATTTCGGTCAATTCCTTAGAAAGATTAATGGAGCAGTTGAAGAAAGGTAGGTTTGGAAGAAAAAGAAGGGGAAAGTGGGGAGACCAGTTTGGAATAAAAGCAATGAGTATGAGAATTAGGATAATGGAGTTGGAAATAGGAAAGAGATACTGATATTAGACAGACCCTGAAGATGAGCAACCCAGCTGACTCAGCAGCTGTCTGACCTTAGGGAGATATGAAAGAGGAATCAAAGAGCTGAGGTTTCCAGCTTGGTGATGGAAAGACAGGTGACTTCATTTTAAGGAAGCAACTACATCATGAGGCGAGTTTAGTTTTGAACGTGGGGACTTTCAAATTCAGGTCCAAAAGCAAATACCAATTTAGTTCCAAAGTTGTAGGATTGATTAGGATGAAAAAAATATTTTTTAGGGTTTTCAAGGAGCACTGCAAATCCACAGGGCACTAGACGGAAGTGTCCTGAAGGCAGGAATTATGACTGTTGATTATCTGGATCCCCTGTCACATATACCCCGCCTGCGATCCAGCCCCAATGCCAACTCCATTCTCAGCATCCTAGGTTCCTCTGTAACTTCGTGTCATGGTATTCTAACAAGTTTTAGCTGATTGATAAAGTAATGCGTATTTATTGTGGGCCCTTTCTTCTCAGCTCTAGAGAAGCATTACCTGTCAGGATGCTTCCCTACTCAGTTTTAAAACTGGGTGTTGCTGTAAGGCCCACTTATAGGCTTCTCTTTACTTCCTTGTGACCAAGAAAAGAAAACCTAGAAGAGGAAGATGCAGCCAGCTGATGTATTTGGATGGTATTCCAGGAACTATCCCTTTAGGCACATCTGGGAGGAGAAAAGAGCTTCTAAATACTGTGGGAAGGGGCGCTAACTCCATTCCCACACTGGAGCTTCCAGACAACCTGGAAATATCCATGGGTCAGGCATCTTGCCATGGACAGTATGAGTCAGGTTCCCTGAGGCCCAAAAGTCTTATTTGGTCCATTCTTCTCTCTAATCCACTTGCGATTCCTAAGAGCAAAATCTCACCATGGTGGAATACAATCAGGACTGCACAGATATTTCTAGTTAGATGGAAACCAGGACTTCTTCTTTTTAAAGACCATCACGTAGTCAGAAATGCCCTCAGGACCTATTTTTCTTTCTCCTTGTAAAAGATTATTGTAGTAATTAACAATAATAATATCATTATTATATCTTGTTCATAGTAGTTATCTAAGAACAGCAATAGTTCACATTTATGATTGCTCATTGTGTGCCAGGCACTGTGCCAATCAATTTACATTCATCAAATTTAACTTTTAATCACTTTTCACAACTATTTTAATTAGTTGGTTTTTATCCCCATTGTGTTTACTGTTTCATAATCCTAGACTCTCAGAAGACAAAGACATTTGGAGGCCATCCAGGGAGACTCAGTCATGAACTTGGCTGTCCATGTTATTTAAGACATAGGCCTATCTGATCTCCAGTTTTTGTAGGTTCCTGGACATGTACCTACCAGTAATATCTTGGATTACTTATCTTTTGGAGTGTCTGCCACAATTTTTACTTCCCCAACTGCTGAACAACACCCAAACCTGCATCCCAAAGGCCACAGGACTCTAGGAGTCCTTTTTGTCCATGCAAAAAATATTAAATTCATTTATCCCATATCTCATCCAGTGTGTACCAGAAAACATTTCTTTATTCTAAAGTTTCCTAAGGAGCCAATGAGTCCTTGAAGTTGTTAAAAGCAAACCTGTATATTCATATATGGATCCTTTTTCTCTACCTTGACAACACCATGAGTTCTTAAAGTATATCTTCCACATCATTAATCTCTGTCCCATAAGAGTCAATACTAATCTAGTCACTCAACAAAAATCCAATGATGGCATTTAAAAGTATACCACATGAAAGTACTCAAAATCTAGATTCAGAATCTCTTCCAAATTTTTAAGTAGGCCATTAAATAACATAAGAAAAAATAATTTGATGATGCACATCACAAATGTTTGCTAGGAACATATCTATGAGTTCCCTACTACACATTGAATTGGCAATTCTAGATTATGAGTTTATGCAATCCAGGTGAACATTTTCCTACAAACTCTTTGCCCATAGAGAGCTGGGTCTTGGCTTTTGTTACATGAGTAGGTAACCTGTTTAAGATGACTGATTGTCATGTGGCATGAGTAGCCTCTTACCTCCACAGTGGGCACTTAAGATGGAATGCAAAGAACCCTACATATGCATGAGCCAACTGCCTTCCTTGCAAGCCAACACACTGAGAGCCTGCCATATCATGCTTCTGCTCCTCTTCTGTGCTGACTGATTCAGTAATGGCCATAACCTACACTGTCAGTGAATTTCCATTCCTTGAGCACTAAATTCAAAGAATCTGGCAGACACTTCTTTTACCTTCAAAATCTCTTGGAATATTGGTCTATTGAACCAAGTTTTTCTATTTACTCTTCAATTCTTTTTCTTCCAGACTGCTGGAACTTAGGAGAGAGGTAACTAAAGAATGCTGTTGCTAATTTTAATGTTGGGCTCTGGTATATTTTAATTGAAGAGATATGAAGTCCTATTACAGAATACAAATTCTCTGCCCAGAAACCACAAAAGAGGACAGACACTAATATACAAACCCCAATGGCTTTTGTGTCCTAAAACTCGGCAGCCTGCAAGAAGAGAAATAGCCAATGACCCAGGCCTAATTCTCCAAGAGGCATTCGCTCTACTTCCTCAAAGAACATGAAGGTCAGGAGTGACACTGCAAATGTCCAGCTTTCTGGAAAAACTAACCTCTGTTTGAGACAATTTACATCTGAATTTTATTTTGAAAAAATTCCAGATTAAACCACTTTTAACGGCATTATTCAAATATTTTTCAATCTATGGTGGTTTCTGTGTTTTTCATCTCCAATTTGTCCATTTTTTCCACTGCAGAACAAAGGCAGATTTGAAGGGAGACAGATGGGGCCAACATGTGGAAGGTGGGGGCTGCCTTAAATGACAGTTCTGGCAAAGGACAAAAATGGGCTCTTCTCATTATGTTCACAGAACACCAAATATGAAGAAATCAAGCTGGTTTAGGATCAAGACCCTTATGGTAGCTCATATTGCATTGGGAAAAAATGTTAACATAAGAAAAGTATCCAAAATCAACACATCCAAGGCCATTATAAATACTAGAATATACGTTCAGATATGCAATTACACCATCAGCATGAACACAGGAAAAGAAGATTCCAATTTGCATGGCAGTGACGTTTCTTCTGGTTGCCAGCAATTTCAAGAGTGTATTGAAATTTTCAAATTAACTGGAGACATTTTACTCAATTTTATCTCTCAATGCTTTTGTGTCAGTTTTTCTTCAAGGTCTGTGCATTTTGCTGATTGAAATGCTCAAACATTTACTCATTTATTCATTTCAAAGGAACAGATCATCATTATGTCATTTTTTTTTGAAGAATGGTGTCAGAACTTCCTAATGTTCTTTTCTGTCTCTTTACTCCAAAGCCTTTCCCTCTTTATAACCCTTCCCCTTCTTTATCTTCATACTCTTCCCTCTTTGGGCCATTTCTTATTACTTCTCTGGGGAACTTTTTCAGGGTCTGAACTTAAAAAAAAAATCCCTCTTTAATCCTAAAGCGTTCTATGGAAAATCAGCTTCCTAACATCAGAAGAAAATTCCGTGTACGTGCCTGGGTCTGGGACAGGGTGCAGGAAAGAAATGTTGGTATATGATCTTAAAATTCAAATAGTGATCAGTAGCACCATACCATCTGAACTAGTTGCAAACGGTAAATAAACCCAGCTCGTAACTTAATGATCCTTGTGTTTGTGTGTCTGTGAATACATTAAGAGCTCTCAAAGAAAAAATTGTGTAATCATAAATAAAAGATAACAGTGAATCTTAGGCAGCCACACAGAAATAAGACACAACTCTCTCAATCTGTCTGTGGATATTAAACGTGGGTTCTTCACTCATTTGGTTTGCTGCGGTGGCATGAAACCCACTCTAGATGTAGTAGCATAGGGAGAGGTTTGAGGGTCTTCGTTACATATTGTCGGTCCTGCCAAAATCATCTGCTATACTTGGAATTGATTTCAAAACCAGATTCATGTGGTGCCTGCTATACCACAATAAACAAATAAATTAGCTGCTGTGATATGGAAATTTACATGATTCAGTGTACTTAAAAATTGTTAACTGTGAACTTATTAATTGAAAACCACAGGACAATAATCAGCATGTCCTTCAGTGGAAAAACGAATCTCTTGTTAACGTGAATTTGTAAGGCCATAAAGATTTTTTTTTTTTTCAAATAAACGTATGTCTAGAGTCGCTTGATGTGATATTTTTAACTTTGTCTTTTGGTGGCTCGTGCTTTGTTTGTGGACTACATATTGATTTGTTTCCTGAAAACGTGTAGTATAACTCTACATCCCCACATGGGTTTTTTTCTACCACTCCATGCAGGTTATATTCATTCCAGTCAATCTTGTTTTTCTGCCTCCTGTCTAGGGAAGTTTAATTAAAATGGTCTGCTAAAGCTTGAATCTCTTAAAGGGAGCACTTGGAATCCTAAACGGCATTTCCATCACAGAACTCCCAGGGAACATACGTCTTCCCCGTCAAACATATGTTCAGAGGGGAATGTTTGTCTAGAAGCTACTAGGTTGCACTGTGGACTGAAACATAAACTCTGAGAGGAAAATGACGATTTTTACATCCAGGCAAATTTCTGAAGTTTAGCCAGTCAGAGTGGTCCAATCCATAATCCATTATCATCCCCATTTGATCTCAGAGAAAAGTTCGGGATAAGGTGAGGCTGTCCATTCAGTGTAGCAACACACAGGTCCCACGGCCCCTTTGAGATTGTCTTTCAAAACAATCACACTGTCACCAATGCTGCTGTTAGACATGGTGATGGTGTCCACTGTCTCCCCTGAGAACAAGGGTTCTAAACAATAATACAAAGTGATGATTGAAAATATGAGATCTAGCTAAGACTATTTAGGTTAAAATTCTGTTTTAAGATTTTTTAAATGTCTTTATTATGTTATCTTACCAATGCTACCGATGGCTTTAAATATGGTATGGAAATCTTCCCCTGTACCTTTTCTCTGGATTTTGCTTTTCTGGTTGACTCATCAAGTACTGCTCTTGATGTCTTACTTCCCACATAATCAATCCAGAGAGCAAGTGTTTCAGAGAGACCCTGGGGTCAGGCGCCCTCAGCTCTCTTCTGGGACACAGCAGTGCATTTCCTCCATCTGGGGCACCACTCCCATCAACTAGAGTTTCCTCAGCCTCAACAGCAACTGGGCACCAGGAGGAGATAAGTGAGGGATGTTCAGGGTTGAGAATCAAGCCACTCATGAAGAGGGCGTTAATGAAGTACAGAAATCATATGCATCGCTCTTCAGGGCCTCGAGTATCACATGGCACTATAAAATACTCAACTCAAGTACAATGCTTTTCCAAATATTCTATTATCTGTAAATGCACCTCCAAAATTGACACACTAAAAGAACAACAATGAAAAACTCCTTCTGGGTTGATCATTGCAAATATATAACTCTATGTGTGTGTCTTGTTGCTTTCCATCCTTGAAGAAAATCTTTACAAGTATGTTCTCTGTAATCCCAGCACTCTGGAAGGCCAAGGCAAGGGGGTTGCCTGAACCCAAGAGTTCGAGAACAGCCTGGGCAACTTGGTGAGACCTAATCTCTACAATAAGCTAAAAAAAATTGGCCAGGTGTGGTAGCACACACCTGTAGTTCCAGCCACTCGGAAGACAGAGGCAGAAGGATCTCCTGAGCCCAGCAGGTCGATGCTGGGGTGCCCATGAGCATGCCACTGCACACCAGCCTGGGCAACGGAGCGAGACTCCAACTCAAAAAAAAAAGTGTATCCTCATAAGATTGAATAGATTTGGAAAGTTGTCAATCACATGTCAGCTGGATGTGGCTTTTAAACAACAATCCTTAAATTCTTTGACACTACTTCCATGGAGAGATAGGGTGTAGGTCTCCTTCCCCTTATATCTGGACAGGCTCCTAACTGCTCCAACCAATAGAACAAAGTGATGCTTTGTGATTTGAGACTAGGTAAGAAAAAGCTATGCAGCCTCCCCCTTGGTTCTCTCTAAACTCTCTCTGGATGCTTCTTCATGGTCCCAGCTTCACGCTGTGGGAAGCCCAAGCTACACAGAGATGGAGATGCCATGTGTCAGGACTCAGGTTGACAGCCCCAGCTGAGCCCAGCCTTTGAGTGATCCAGCCTGGGCGCCAGAAGTGAGAGTGAGGAAGCTTCCAGATGATTTCAGCACTCAGCTTTTCGAGTCACCCTTGGCCATGCATGTCTTCCCAGCTGAGGCCCCAGACATCGTGGAGCAGAGACAAGCCACCTGCTGTGCCCTGTCCAAATTCCTGACTTGTCATCAGTGAGCATAAATAAAATTGCCATTGTTTTAGGTTGCTATTTTTATAGATAACTGGATTATAAGAAATGATGGAGAAGGAGGAAGGTAAGTAAGTATATAACAAAAATAAGGATACCTTCCTGTATTTCGGCCAAATGATTTGAAAATAAAAATAATTCTCAAAATCCCTTGTCACATCCTGGACTTGTCCTGTTCAGTGGTAGACTCACCGACTTAAATGAAGATAGAAAAGGTGGCTTTATTTGCTCTGCAGCACAGCACACACAAGGTTTAGAAGGATAGAAAAATGTAGGATTATGGAACTAGCTCAATAAATTCTTGACAGAATGAAATGATGAACCAAATCGCACAAGATGACATATAACAAATAAATTCCGGCTGGGCTTGGTGGCTCAGTCTGTAATCCCAGCTCTTTGGGAGGCCGAGGTGAGTGGATTGCCTGAGCCCACGGGTTCGAGACCTGCCGGGGCAACTTGGAGAGAACTCACCTCTACAATAAATCAAAAATTACCTGGGCGTGGTAGCGCAAGCTTGTAGTTCCAGCTCCTTGGAAGGCTGAGGCGGAAGGATCGCCGGAGCCCAGCAGGTCG
>CAUYQG010081607.1:0-10772 GCA_963574415.1 Tarsius wallacei | reverse complement strand
ACCAGCCTGGGCAGCTTGGTGAGACCTCTTCTCTTACAGTGAATCAAAAAATTGGCCAGGCATGGTGGCGCACACCTGTAGTTCTGGCTACTTTGAAGGCTGAAGCGGAAGGATCACCTGAGCCCAGCAGGTGGAGGCTGCGGTGGCCGTGAGCGTGCCACTGCACTCTAGCTTGGACGACAGAGTGAGACTCCAACTCAAAAAAAAAAAAATTTCTAATGGAGAATAAAGAAGCCTGATATTGGAGAATAAGAAGTTCCAGCTTAATGAAAATTATCTAAAATATGCATGATATCCCAGAAAATAAAAAAAGGTCTATTTATTTTATAGTAAGATAAGGCATTTAGCTACCCTTTAGTCTTTAAATGTGATGACATGCATATCAATTTTACCAAATCCTTTGCTAAAATTTTCTGTCCAGAATGTTTATAAGCAAGACTGGGAGAAGAGCAAAGCCAAGAAATTTGACATTAAAGTGGATGCCATTCCTTTGCTGGCAGCCAAAGCCAACAGCAGGAACGTCAGTGATGTGAGTATGGCCAGGGACCTGGGCAAAGCAGCTTTGGGGACATTTCCTGGTGAATGAAATGTGGTATGAGCGATGTCATTGCAGGTGCTGTACAAAAAAGACTATGAAAAGAACAAAGGGAAGATGATTGGGGCCCTCAGCATTAATGATGATCCCAAGATGCTGCATTCCTTGAAGACAGCCAAAAACCAGAGTGATGTGAGTGTATTTATATGTCACCAATATTTTCAGTTGTGGCTATACTTGCTGTTTAACATAACCTCGGATGGATAAAATCTCAGATTCAAGATGACAAATCAAATGAGAAAGGTTTACCCAGGTTGTAAAGGAGATGGACTTCATTCTTGTTGATGTCTTTGAACCTTGAGACGCTGGTGAATATTGCTTATCTCCTTATCTCCTTAATGCCCCTGTTTTTCCTAGAAATGAGCTTAATCTTTCAGTAGTCTAAATATATGTGTAAATTCACAAATGTATTCAATCAGTGCCCTGAACTGATTAAGGTAATTTGCAAAAATATGTGCAGAAAAGTAAAAACCAAGGAGTGAGAAAATTAAAGACAAATAAAGTAGCTGGCTGTGGTGGCTCATGCCTGTAATCCCAGCACTTTGGGAGGCGGAAGCAAGAGGATTGCCTGAGTCCAGAGGTTTAAGACCAGTCTGTCTCTACAGTAAATCAAAACATTAGTTGGGTGTGGTGGCGCATGCTTATAGTCCCAGCTACTTGAAAGGCTGAGGAGGAAGGACCGCCTGAGCCCAGCAGGTCAAGGCTGTGGTGACCATGAGCATGCCACTGCACTCTAGCCTGGGCGACAGAATAAAGACAAAGTAAAAAAGACTAGATAAAGCATAAACCCAAAAGTATAGTTTTTTATTTTTAAAAAATTTATAAAATAGTGAACTTATTTTAAAGACTTCAACATATTTATTAAAAATAAAATAAAACTCCTTGCAAAAATCGCTTTTTTAATTCTTAGCAAAAAAGAAATACTCCCTATTACTCCATATTGTTTACAAATATTTCCATCTTTATTGAGTATATTTTTGGATTTTTATATGAAAAAATTAAAAGAGAATGTGAAAAATATATGACACAAACAATGCAAGAGAAAAACCATTTTTTCCTGCATTATTACTATAAAAAAAATGCTAGGCCTTAATAATAAAAGCCAGCTTTCAGAGGTGCTGTAAAATGTGTGTTTTGCCAAGTGCTGAACTGAATACTTTTCTAGAACTGTGTGTAAATACCTAAGGTTCACCTTATACCATATATCTCATTTTGCATCAACTCCTAACAAATTAAGTTTCCTTCAAACACATTAAAATGAAAATAATTATTTTAAGATAAAAACTTGCTCAAATAGTGGCATTGGTGTGCTCTAATTTATTCATTCTGATATTAAGACAAGTAATAGAAGCATATCTATGGTTATTAGCAGACAAGATTACACAAGACATGTGCCTACGCCATTTTCATTCTACTTTTCTGCTTCATGGAAAATAAATCATATACATTTTGTACTATTTTTGTCCCTACAAATTTTGCCCCTTTGGTTAAAGTGTAGCAATGACATGAATGGAGTATATTTCATGAGATATAGTTTTCTTTTCTTTGTTTAATTTATTTTTCTGTTGACAGAGATTATACAAGGAAAATTATGAGAAGACAAAAGCCAAGAGCATGAACTACTGTGAAACTCCTAAATATCAACTTGATACTCAGCTGAAGAACTTCAGTGAGGTTCGAAAGGACACAGCTACCTTTGGGGTAGAAGGGCTTTCCTACTGGTCTACAAGTAACTATTATCTTGAATTATCTGTGTTTTCTTTCCCAGGCAAAATATAAAGATCTATATGTAAAGAATATTCTGGGACATTATGTAGGCAGCTTTGAAGACCCATATCACACACACTGCCTGAAAGTTTCAGCTCAAAACAGTGACGTAAGTTTGAAGACAATTGTTCATGCCTCACAGTGACATTGTTTGGGAACAACAACAATCATGATCTATTTTTGATTTTCCTCATTATAGAAAACGTACAAAGCAGAATATGAAGAAGATAAAGGGAAATGCTATTTCCCTCAGACAATAACACAAGAATATGAGGCAATCAAGAAGCTAGACCAGTGTAAAGATGTAAGTCAGCTGCCCTGAATTCTTAAGACTGGATTTGGGATTCTTGTGACATCTAGTGGTAAATTTAGCAGGAGTTTGAATGCTAACATCTAGTGACTAATAGGAAATATTACATTTTAAATGTGGGTTTTGGGGTGGAATTGGGGAACAAAATAGTTACTATGAAGAGGGCTACTTGTTACAAAACAATTTCAGGTTTTATAAATCTTTATTTCCTTTAATTTATGAATCTTTATTTATATTAGCTTATAACCTTTATTTCCATCAGTCTATACATACAGAAAGAGGGCATGCAGGTTAGAAATAAGTGTTCATCAATCAACAAACTTACATGAGGGGATAGCATGTGCCAGACATTATCCTTGGTGCTGGGAAGGAAAGGGAACCGGTGCTGTGCCTCTCACGGAGCTCCCCACCGGAGTGGAAGAAACAGACAATAAACAAAGGAAGAGAGAAGAGAACCAACAAAGATATCAGGCAGTGATAAGAAAACTACTCTAGGATGACATACAGAATTAAAGTAGGATGATGTGGCCGGGTTTGGTGGCTCAACCTGTAATCCCAGCACTTTGGGAGGCTGAGGCAAATGAATTGCCTGAGCCTGCAGGTTCAACACCAGCCCGGGCAAATTGGCGAGACCTCGTCTCTACAATAGAAAAAAAAAAGTGGGATGATGTGAGAGAAAGTAACTGGCTAGGCACCTTAGGTTGGGTGCTCAAGGAAGGTCTAAAACAGGAATGTCCAGCCATGCCACAAGCAGGGGAGGAACAGCAGGAAGAGCAGCCTAAGGAGACAACAGGCTCGCATTTAAGGAATTGAAAGGAGGAAGTGCCTGAAATGTGCTGGGACGATGGCAAGAGGTGAAATGGTAGGAGATGGAGGGGGTGGATTCTGTAGGGCTCATAAATCAAAGTATTGCTTAGACTGAAAACTAAGTGCAGTGGAGAGCCATCATGGAGGCCAATGTAATGCTTCAGCGGGGGAATGATTATCTGGTTGCTGAGTTGTAGCAGGTTGGCCAGAGGCAACTTTAAGAGAGGAAAAAAAGAGACAGAAAGTGGGGGTGGGAGGTAGGGAAAGGAAAGAGAGAGAGAGAGAGAAGAAGAGAGAGACAGAAAGATAGAGCCAGGGAGAGATAGTGAGAACATATCAACCAAGTTTTCAGGAACAAAATAAACTCTATGTTTGCCTGGAACCTTTTTTATGTTAGCGTGTATATACACAAAAGTATAAGATACACGAGGACATTTCATAAAAGTACATCTTCTTTTCTAGCATACCTACAAAGTTCATCCAGATAAGACCAAATTCACAGCAGTCACTGATACTCCTGTACTGTTGCAAGCCCAACTCAACACGAAACAGCTAAGTGATGTAAGTATCTTGATTTATGGAAGTGCGGGTGGCCCCAAGTGCTTTGCTCATTTGAAATGTAAGCATTTTTCACACTTAATTGTCATGAGCTAATCTACTGTCCCCAATAAGGTTATTTTTCAAGATTTCTTTAGTGAAACACAAATGAAGCTGCTAGATTGAATTATAGCCTGAGGAAAATGGTATTAGACAATAATAAAAATAATGACTGCTTCTCCAATAACTTACTGGTTTTTAGTGGGAATATCTTAGTTATTCATTAGAATCTATCACGCACACTGAAGCATTATACTAACTTAAATATAGAACAGTGACAAGAAAAGCATCCATTTGAATAGGTGGCAAGGCAAATATTTCCTATTCTTGAGCTTGCTAACAAAGATTTTACAAAAAGAGAGCACAGTAACAAGAAGGGCATTCGACAATAAGGAAACTAATAAAGGAGGATGTTACAGAATTAAAATGGGACGTCATCAGAGAGTGACTGGATAGGCATTTTAGATTGGGTGGTCAAAGCAAGACTAAGGCATGGATGGTGCGACCATGCCAGGCTCAAATGAGCAGTAGTGTCCGTATTCAGACATCCACATTCTTGCAATGACCTGCTGACCCTTGTGAAGTGCAGATTCTGACATGGTAGATCTGAGAAGGCCCCATATTCTGACTTTCTATTAGGCTCCTAGGTGATGTTGACGATGTGATTGGTAGACAATACTTTGAGTAACAAGGTACTAACAAACTCAAGAATAGGACATATTTGTCTTGCTACCTATCCAAATGAATGCTTGTGTAGTCCTAAAGAGTAGCAACCCCTTCTCAAGATAGGCAAATGAAAAAAACAGCTTATCCTACTTTTGAATGTATTTTATAGCACAAATTAGTTTCTGTGCAATTGGTAAAGTGGAGAATGGCATCAGAATAACCCAAAATTTGTATTAGTTCATTTGCAACTTTTCCTAGGGTGTTAATATTTTGTGTCCCAGTAAAGAACAGCTTAATACTAACAACACTGACCAATCTGAACTCAGGAATCTGCAGAGCAATAAAATGCTGTATGTGATGCCCGGACACTAACGCTCTTCTTATAGGCCTGGATAAATCATGAACTGTCTTGGAGGTGCTTCTCACACAATTCTTTTCAATCTTATGCATTTTGCCTTTGGCTGCAAAATTCAACAGCTTCATTCCTTCTTTGCACTCCTTTCCTTCAACCTAACATCACCTTTAAAATTTTTAAATAAAATCCCATGCTTAATATTTTAAATAAGAACTTACATATATTTTTAACTGTGCTAGTATTTTATTTGTAATTATTATTGTTTTGTTAGTGCTTTGATTACGGAAATTCATGCCCCACAGAATCTGCCCTCCGTAATCAATATTTATAGCATATTATAATAGCATCTACAAAATGGTGGCCCAAAGATTAGTTACACCGTCTCCACTTATCTGTGGTTTTGCTTTCCACTGTTTTAGTAACTTGTGGTCAACCATGGTCTGAAAATATTGAATGGAAAGTTCTAGAAACAATTCATAAATTTTAAATTGAATGTTGTTCTGAGTAGCATGATGAAATCTCATGCTGTTCCCCTTCATCTCTTTATCACAAGAAGAAGGGAGAATACAGTGCAATAAGATATTTTGAGACACCACATTCGCGTAACTTTTTTATAGTATGTTGTTGCAATTGTTCTATTTTATTATTAGTGAGTGTTGTTAATCTCTTACTGTGTCTAATTTATAAATTAAACTTTGTCATGGATATGTATGTATAGGAAAAATCTCCATATACATAGGGTTAGGTACTATTCATGGTTTCAAGCATCCACTCAGGGTCTTGGAATATGTACCCCAAAGATAAGGGGGAACCACTATACCACCATCTCTGAAAGAGCAGGTGAGAGTTTGGGTCCTGTGATAGAGTTTGACTGCATTGAGGATCTCTTTGAAGCATTTTTCTAGAAAGGGCACTAATGACTTAGCTATATATATACTATACTACATAAATTCAAGGAAGCTCTTACCCTGAACTGTTTGTATATCCTTTATTGTTTTTCAGCTGAGTTACAAAGCAAAACATGAAGGTGAGAAGTTCAAATGCAATGTACCAGCAGATGCTCCAGAGTTCATCCAACACAGAGTTAATGCCTATAATCTGAGTGATGTAAGTACCAAAGCCACAGAAGCCTATATTTGGTGTGCATTAAAAGAGAAAATGTTATAGGTTGTAAAAGACAGGATTCGAGACTGTGCAAATACACATTATTGAGATTGTTACTAGTGTTTAAGTGGAGCTTTTAAGGCCCAAATCATCTTAAGACTCTTACTGAGCTATCAAATTTCATTTCCCATGGCCTCTGTTACTGCCATAAGATTTCTTCAAGTATTCCTCTGTTAATCCCTAGAGTTTCACACTATGTCTCTTATGTACGGATCACATTTCGCCTTCTCCAAGTAGTTTCCATTTTATGCTATATCCTCTGAGTCTTTAGAAAGTTCACAGAACACTAAAAAGAGTACATTACACTTATTTAGGTGTAGGGAGAATGAAACTATATGATAGATAAATCAATACTTATATTACCATTTGTTAAATATAGTAGTTATAGTAGAACTAAGTCTATACATATAGATTTTCAATATTGTTTAAATTTTTACTGAATGACACAGCAATGACTTAATGAAACTCAATGAATTGCTGGAACACTGAAAAACTCTGTGTTGAATGTTGTTCTTATAATTTCTTTGCTGAATTTTTTTCTGTCCAGAATATTTATAAGCATGACTGGGAGAAGAGTAAAGCCAAGAAGTTTGACATTAAAGTGGATGCCATTCCTTTGCTGGCAGCCAAAGCCAACAGCAAGAACGCCAGTGATGTGAGTACGATCTGGGACCTGGGCTGGGGGTCTTTGGGAACATTTCCTGGTGGGTGGAATGTGGCATGTGTGATGTCATTGCAGGTGCTATACAAGAAAGACTATGAAAAGAACAAAGGGAAGATGATTGGGGCCCTCAGCATTAATGATGATCCCAAGATGCTGCATTCCTTGAAGACAGCCAAAAACCAGAGTGACGTGAGTGTCATAAATTTGTCTTATTTTTGGATGGCTTCCCTGTTCACATGCCCAAGGGTAGTAGCATGTTAAAAGGATTTATGTGTACAAGAGGTCTCACGTTCACAAAAAAACTGCTATAGAGAACTTTAGAATTATGTCCCAGAATCTTACATCTTCTCCATTTGAGGAAAGAAATTATTGATTTGTACTTGCTGTACATTTCACTTTGAAAAGTACAAGCATTAATATTTAATAGAATATTGATTATGTTTGCAAAATCTTTTGGAAAACATCACTAGATGTTTTCATATTTTCTTCTAATTGGAAAATAGTTTTTAAAATGATCATTTTAAATCTGTCTTTAGGTTGGAGGAACTTTGTGAGTCATAAATAAAAAAATCTTAATATAGCTATCATTGCTTTTTATTGACTTTAGTAATTGGTATTGGCCTAGATCCAAGAAAAAATATTCCGTCCATTAGAGGCCTCTTTGAAAATCTGATAAAAAGATTTGGATCATCTATCTAGAAAATGAGCATATCTTTTCATGCCTTTTGCCTGAATTTTGGTGAAATCACTGGTTCCCTCCAACCTGTCTATGGACCATGTATCATTTTCCAGTTAAAACATCTGCTATTACAAATTATAGTACATACTGTGTTTTTAAAATATTTAGAGAATCCCTAAGACTACTAAGAATATTAAAAAGCTTGCAGATATTAGTTTTTCATGATGAATGAGAAAGGTGTTTGTATCATTTATTTTAATTTTAACCATGCATTCACATAATGGTCTATACATACCTTGTTTAAGTCATTTTACATTTACTCTGTAGTCACAGTGCTAATTTAATAATTTTTTTCTAATCAATTTATATTGAATTATATTAGTATATAGTGCTCACATATAATATTAGCTTGTTCATCAGTTCCTTATCTCTCTTCAACTCAAAAAGGTTATAGCCCCTCATTGATAGCACATGTATTTTTATCTTTTAGTTTTTTCCCTATCACAGAACTCAACAGTATGCACATGTTTAGTAAATATTTGTTAATTGATTGATACTGGTGGTCAAAAGAGGTAGTAAACAGGTCATTCTCTCATAATATCCAGGCAAAATGCTAAGCTGCAGGTATAAACATGTGTAGCTTTTTAAAAAGAATCTTTTAAAGCTATTTGGATCTTTGATTATATCTTATATCTGCTGGTATGTGTGAGCTGGTATGAACATGAACAAGAGTCAAAACAAGTTAGTCAAAAACACTTTCATACACCAACTGCTGTAGGAATATTACTTTATCATTTGTTTCTATAATTAAGTGTTAAATGTATTCAGTGAAATTGACTACCCACAAAATATGAGAAGAAAGATGCAGTTCCCTAAGAGATCTATAAAAGATTGGATCATTTGTGAAAGGACTTGTGCATCTATACCTGCTAGCTAGAGTCACTGTCTTAAACTTATATGTGACTATGGGGCAATAGAGTGAGTTTAGAATTTTCGTAAAGGCAGTGGGTCAAAGTTTTTCTGTCTATTAAGGTAACTGGTGAGTAGATATGATGAAGCTAAAAATTTGACCTGTAAGCACCCTGTCTAACCATTCCAGAAAACAGATAATGAAGGTACCTCTTGAGGCCCAGTTAGAACATTGGTTTATAAGAGCACTGTAAATAAGGGCCAAGGTCACTTTAATGGCTGTTTCATGAACTTTTCTCCTAAGAGGTCTTTTTTTTTTTTTGAGTTGGAGTCTCACTCAGTCGCCCAGACTGGAGTGCAGTGGCCAATCCTGGTCACCGCAGCCTCGACCTGCTGGGCTCTGGCTATCCTTCCGCCTCAGCCTTCCAAGTAGCTGGAACTACAGGCGTGCGCTACCACACCCAGCTAATTTTTTTGATTTATTGTAGAGATGAGGTCTCGCCAAGTTGCCCAGGTGGTCTCGAACCCGTGGGCTCAGGCAATTCACTCACCTTGGCCTCCCAAAGCACGGGTTTACAGGCTGAGCCACCGAGCCCTGCCTGAGGTCTTTTAACTGCTGCAATCTGAAGCTTCTTTTAAATTTTTACCAAAATTAAACTTGATATAAAAAAAATTTGGAATTCTCAGTAGGGCTTATCTACTGTCAAGAATATAATAGGTTGAAAAATCAGCAGCTATCCATTTTTAAATGACTTTATACAGCCAAGAAATTACATCTACAGTCCTATGTATGAAATAGTCACTTTATAAAATTGAATTGTCATATGATTTTTATTAATCAAAAAAATTATTCTTTATTGGAAAACTCTTCAAAGGTTAGATTACATTAATAGAAATAACGCTTCTTAGTGGTCTTTGGGAAATGCTGTTTTAAAATAAAATAATTCCTGGCTAAAGCAGAAGCTGTGGCCCATTCCCCATGTCTGGTGCGACTCTCTGACAGTTGCTCTTTGATTTGGGAAGGTCTGTCCCTGTGTGATTTTCCTGGGAGTTTCAATGATGTGTAACATGTGAGCACATTTTTGGGCAAAACTACTACTTAGATGTTTGGATATCTTTCTCTGAACTGTATTTATTGTTTATGAGAGATCTCTGTACTTTTCTGGAAATCCATTGAGGATTTGTGATAATAAATGGTAATTTTCTATTCACAGCGTGAATATCGGAAAGACTATGAAAAATCAAAAACTATCTACACAGCACCTCTTGATATGCTGCAAGTCACTCAAGCTAAGAAATCTCAGGCAATTGTGAGTGACGTGGACTACAAGCACATCTTACACAATTACAGCTACCCACCTGATAGCGTCAACGTGGACCTTGCCAAGAAGGCCTATGCACTACAGAGCGATGTGAGTAACCGAAGGATTTCCAACAGAAGGATTTCTAAGTTGACTGAAGTTTTTGGCACTTCTCAGAGGTATCTGCGTTATCCTCTGTATGCAAGCAAGTATGTGATGGGCAGCTTACCCTTGTGGTTCAATAGGAGCCCGTGCTGCAGGGCTAGGGAGACCTGGGTCTGGCACTCAATACAACACTGTTGCCCTCTGGAAAACGTATCAGTCTTGCTGAGTCTAGAGGCTTCCTCTGTAAAATTGAAATAAACAAAAAAAATTGGAGGATTTAAACGCAGGCAAAATACTAAGCATGGTGCCAGGCCTTCGTGAGTTCTCAATAAACATTATTATCATCACCATTATCATAATCATCACATTCATTATTATTATCAATAATTTTTATATAGATTGGTATTTTGCCTGAAAAGAAAATATGCTATTTAACATCAATTTTTATAATAGCTGGGGTTTTTTTCTGTAGATCAAAACTTCTTGAGGCCAATTAATTTATTGGAGAGACACAGTTGAATACGTTATCCTAAAAATTGTATTTTATTTTGTTTTGTTTTATTTTATCTATTTTGAGTTGGAGCCTCACTCTGTCGCCCAGACTGGAGTGCAGTGGCTAGCTCCCGGCCACCGCAGCCTTGACCTGTTCCGTCTCAGCCTTCCAAGTAGCTGGAACTACAGGCACGCGCTACCACGCCTGGCTAATTTTTGGTTTATTGTAGAGATGAGGTCTTGCCAAATTGCCTGGGCTGGTCTCGAACCCACGGGTTCAGGCAGTCCACTCGCTTTGGCCTCCCAAAGTGCTGGGATTACAGGCTGAGCCACCGCGCCCAGCCATAATTTTACTTTTTAA
>CAUYQG010081599.1:0-42928 GCA_963574415.1 Tarsius wallacei | reverse complement strand
GTGTGTGTGTGTGTGTGTTCAATTGTTTTTTGCTTTGGTTTCTGCTTTCATTGTTCTGTTTTTTTTTCTTTTTAAAAAAACATTTGCCCATCTTATTTCATTCTACTTTTCTCTGTTCTCCTCATTGCTTTTATTCTTCCTTGGATTCAAGGGGTACACACATGTATCCATTGCATTGTCATATAGAGTGGTAGTGGGGAGTTGGTCCTAGGGAACCCATACCACAGTCAGTGAACATTGTGATTTGCAAGTAGTTTCTGAATCCTAGGTCTCCATCCTCTACCTTATTTGACTCTCAAAACTACAAAAGACAGCAAAGCTTCCCACTCACATTCCCAACTCAAAATAGAAAAAATTCAGAGCCTGGATCAGGGAAGAATAGAAGGCTGAGCAAACATCAGAAGTGAAAGCCTTTCCCACTGCCACTGAATAATGGAACTAAAGAAAAAAGAAAGAGACCTGTCACAAATGAGGAAAACCAACAGAAGACCACAGGTAATTTCAAGTATAACAAAGAGAAAACTCCTGAAAAATAATACCTCAGAGCCCAAACAATGGAAGTCACCAACAACTGGCCCCAGAATATGACAGGGATTAGGGAATGGATGGAAAGAGTGAATAAGACTCAAGAAAGACGAGATGCAACACTGAAAAAACTTGCAACAGAGATTTTGGCCATACAAAATTCCATTCAGGAAATAAATAACAAGATAACATGCATGGAAACCAGAATCACTCCAGCAGAAGAAAGAATCTCAGAACTTGAAGACCAGAACATAGATTAACTTGATCTGTAAAAAAATAGAAAGAAAACTCAGAAACAAAGAACAAAGCCTACAAGAGATGTGCAATTATATCAAGAGGCAGAACCTATGCCTGATTGGTATCCCAGAACAAGAAAGGGAGAACACCCTTGGAGCAAAATTTCCAGGAGATTATCCAAGAAAACTTTCCCCATCTCACCAGAGATGTGTCTAGCCAAATACAAGAGATCCAGAGAACCTCCACAAGACATCAAATGAGAAGACCAACTCCTAGACATATAGTTGTTCACCTACACAAAGTAGGCACAAAAGAAAAAATCCTAAAGGAAGCAAGAGAGAAAGGACAGACTACCTACTGCGGAAAACCAATCAGAATAGCAGCAGACTTATTAGCAGAAACACTACAAGCAAGAAGGGACTGGAGTCCCATATTCAAAGTCCTCAAAGATAGACAATTTAAACTAAGAATTTCCTACCCAGCCAAGCTCAGTTTCATCAGTGATGGAGAATTAAAATCTTTCCCAGACATCCAATTCCTAAGAGATTATGCAGCTTCTAGACCAGCTCCATAGTAGACATTTAAAAAGGTATTAAGCACAGAAGAAAAAAAACAAATGACCACACACTTCCCAAGAGAACAGCAGAGCACAGAATCAACAAAGAATACATTGCATCAGCAAACTAGAAAAAACACACATACATCAACCCCAAAGCTAAAAGAGATAAGCAAACAAAGAAAACACTTTATAAGGACATTGTGACAGGAATAAACAATCACATTTCAATGAACAGCCTGAATGTAAATGGACTAAATGCACCACTGAAAAGACACTGGATGGCAAACTGGATAAGAAACCATGACCCAATTATTTGCTGCATGCAGGAAATTCATCTCACCATAAGGGACTCACACAGACTCAAAGTTAAAGGTTGGAAAAAGAGTTTCCAGGGAAATGGATCTCAAAAGAAGGCAGGGGTCACGATCTTAATATCAGACAAAACAACTCTTAAACTATCAAAAATTTAAAAAGATACTAAAGGACACCACATAATGATAAAAGGTCAATCCATCAACAAGAAATATCCATCCTAAACATATATGCCTTCAACACAGGAGCATGAGCATTTTTAAAGCAACTACTAAGCAAACTAAAAAAAGATATTGACTCTAACACTATTATAGTTGGGGACTTGAATACCCCACAAACAGCCCTAGATAGATCATCAGCCCTAGATAGATCATCAAAGGCAAAAAATCAACAAAGAGATTCAGAACTTCAATTTGATGCTCTACCAAATGGACTTAATAGACACCTACAGAATATTTCACCCAACAACTACAGAATATACATTCTACTCATGACCACATGGAATGTACTCCAAGATTGATAAAATCCTCAGCCATAAGTCAAATATAAACAAATCCCATTTGGTTGAAATATTCCACTTCTCAGATCACAGTGGAATAAAAATAAACATAACACCAACAAAACTACCCAAAACCCACAAAGATATAGACACTAAATAGCATGATGCTGAACAACTACTGGGTCCATGCTGACATCAAAACAGAAATTAAAAGATTCCATGGAAGCAAGTGAAAATGAAGAAACATCTTACCAAAACTTGTGGGATGCCATGAAAACAGTTCTAGGAGGGGAATTTATATCTCTATGAACACACATCAAGAAAATGGAAAGATCACAAGTTAATGGCCTAACAAATTACCTAAGGGAGCAGGAAAGACAAGACCACCAAAACTCTAACTTTAGCAGAAGAATCCAGATCACCAAAGTAAGGGCCCAAATACACAGACATAGAAGACAAAAATATCATAGAAAACATCATCAATACAAAAAGCTGGTTCTTTGAAAGAATTAACAAGATCAATTTAACCCCTAGCCAGAATGACCAAAAAAAAAAAAAAAAAGAGGGAAAAAGCCCGAATAAACACAATCAAAAATACAAAAGATCAAAACACAATCCCAAAGAAATATAGAAGATTATCAGAGATTGCTATGCACACCAATATGGAAACAAACTTGATAATCTTGATAATGAAATGGAGAACTTTCTGACATCACACAACCTCCCAAGGTTGAAACTAGAAGAGAGTGAGACACTAAATAGTCCAGTAACAACCCAGGAAATTGACTCCATCATAAGAAAACAAACTATTAACAAAAGCTCTGGATTGGTTGGCTTTCCAGCAGATTTCTACAAAATGTAAAAGTAGGAGCTGTTACCAACTCTATTGAATGTATTTCAGGCAATCGAGAAAGATGGACTTCTCCCCAAATAATTTTACAAAGCTAACATCACACTGATACCAAGACTGGGTAAAGATCCAATAAAAAAAGAGAACTATAGACCAATATCCCATATGAACATAGATGCAAAAATCCTCAACAAGATTCTAGCAAACAAGATTCTAAAAAATCATCCACCATGACCAAGCAGGTTTCATCTCCAGTATGTGGGACTGGTTCAACATCTGCAAAACCACAAATGTAATTAAATGCATCAATAGACATAAAAACAAGAACCACATAATTACATTATTAGATGCAGAAAACGCTTTTGATAAAATCCAGCAATCCTTCTTGATAGAAACCTTCAAGCACCTAGGTATAGAAGGAACGCACCTCAAAATAGTAAGCGCCATCTACAACAATTCCATACCTAGCATATTGACAAATGGACAAAAACTGGAAACATTTTTCTTGAAAACCGGGACAAGAAAAGTTTGCCCACTCTCACCCATCTTGTTCAACATTATGTTGGAAATCTTAGTTAGAGCAATTAGACAAGAGAAGGAAATCATGGGATTCCAAATAGGAAAAGGTGAAGTGAAGTTGTCCCTCTTTGCTGATATGATCCTATATCTTGAAAATCCAAGAGAATCTGTGAAAAACCTGCCTGCACTGATAAAGGACTTTGGCAAAGTCTCAGGATACAAAATAGATGAGCAAAAGACAGTTGCATTTTTAGTTTAGTTTTTTTTTTTTTTTTTGAGTTGGAGTCTCACTCTATTGCCCAGACTGGAGTGCAGTGGCCGCTCCCGGCCACCGCAGCCTCGATCTGCTGGGCTCCGGCGATCCTTCCACCTCAGCCTTCCAAGTAGCTGGAACTACAGGCGCGCGCTACCATGCCCGGCTAATTTTTTGATTTATTGTAGAGATGAGGGCTCGCCAATTTGCCCAGGCAGGTCTCGGACCCGCGGGCTCAGGCAATCCACTCACCTCAGCCTCCCAAGGCGCAGGATTACAGGCTGAGCCACCCAGCCTGGCGACAGTTGCATTTTTATATACCAGCAATAAGCAGGTGGAGAACCAAATAAAAAGCATAATCCATTCACAATAACCACAAAAAAAGAAATAACTCAGCATCTTCCTAACCAGAGAAGTGAAACATCTTTACGATGATAACTATAAAACACTGCTCAAAGAAATCCAAGAAGACACAAATAAATAGATAAATATTCCATGCTCATGGATTGGACCAATCAACATTGTTAAGATGTTCATCCTACCAAAGGCAATCTACAGATTCAACTCAATACCCATTAAATTACCAACAGCATTCTTCTCAGACCTGGAAATGACAACACAGAAATTCATATAGAAATATAATGACCATGAATAACCAAAACAATCCTTAGCAAAAGAAACAAAACAGGAGGTATCACACTTACAGACTTCAAAGTTTATTATAAGGCTACAATAATCAAAACAGCCTGGTATTTTTACAAGAACAGACATATGGACCAATGGAACAGGATGGAGATTCTGGAAGCAAAGCCTTAATTTCTCAACCAACTCATATTTGACAGATACAAAATATATAGTATTTTAACTCATGCTAAGAAAAAATTCAATGCAATTTAACACAGGTGAGATACAAATTGTTAGCAAATGAGAAAAATTCAATTCAATTCTTTAATTAAATAAAAAAGGAGAGGAGTATCTACCTTATCGCCATAACAAGCATTGTATTTAATAGGAGCATTTTAGAATCATTCCCTTTCAGATGGATATCAGGAGAAAGATGCCTGCAATCACCACTATTGTTCAACACAGATTTAAGGTCCTGAACCAAGACATTAACACAAAAAATGTAATAAGAAATAAAAAGAATAGGAATATGGGGTAAAAATGTCATGATAGGAATATATAAATAGAATGTCCAAGATAATTTATGAACAAATTACTAGAATACAAAAATTTATTCACTTTAAGATTGAAGAACAATGTAATAAACACCCATGTTGCCATCACACTAAAAGTGAAAAGTATTATCATTTTGTCTAATTTGCTTTATGTCCCTCTTTTAAGTGTGAATGGGACAGTTACATTAGTACATTGTATTTAAAAACAAACAATTAGAAACAATTATGTTTCCATTAAAAAATTAAAGCTGAAAGAACAATAATCACCAAATCTGTCTGTCTGCTCTGTGGAAATTTTCAATTCACCCAATCCAGATGCTTTTCCAAAAATCCTTCTAAGAGTAAATCTACCTCCTACTTCTCCATTCATAAACGTTTCTAGCATTCAGAGTTTACCAGACAGATTCTTACCTTAAAATCAGAAGCAATTTATATATTAAGAAAGACTAATTGGAAAAAAGTACTGAATGTATGCTAATGAGTTATAGGTATGTCTTCCTTGGAAGAAGAAAAACAAACTTTATTGGCAAAGTCAATTTATAGGTTTAAAAGATCAGCATTGCAAAACACTAAAATTCTACACTCATATCCCTATGAAATTTCACATTTTAAATATAGTTTTAAACAAAATCTCAAATCATTTTGAGCCTTTTAAAAATGTAGCTACCCATTCTAGGAAAAAATATAAATAAGAGAAAATAGACAAAGTAAAGTCTAGATCAGTGTTGCTCAACAGAAGCAATGTTAGTCATAAATATGAGCCACATATATAATTCAGTTTTTCTAGTAGTCACATTAAAAGGTAAAAATAAACAAAATTAATTTTAAATATATTTAATTAAATCTATAGAATATTAGCCTTTTAACCTGTAATCAATATAAAAAACTATTATTGAAATATTTGATGTTTTTTTTTAATACCAAAGTTTTGAATTCTGGTGTGTTTTTACCCTCACAAGACAATCTCAATTCATGCTATCCACATTTCAAACTCTCTGTAGCCACACATGGCTAATGGCTACCATGTTGGATAGCACAGGTCTGGAGAATGGATTGATTCATATAATGAATATGGTATGCTAATATGATAAGGGCAAGCACCAAGATTTCAAAGCTTCTAGGATGTGCTAAAAACTTTGTTAAGTATACTTTATTAATAAGCTTATTAATGCAGGGTAAACCTATGGAGTTAATACAGATATTACTCACATTCCCCTCATTGAATAATTGAGAAACAAAGCTATTCCAAACATATGCCAAGAAACTATAGATAGGAAGGAACAGAACTAAGGATTGAACTAGTATTGGCTGCTTCCTTAGACTATACTGTTCCTTATTTTGTACTGGTTGTAGTTTGGGTGATGATTGGCATGAAAGTGATGGTGATGGAGAGTGAAAGAAGTGGACCACTTTGGCAAATATTCAAATAATAAAAACAGCAAGACTTGGCAATAGGTTATATAACCCTAGGTTTTCGACTTGTGCAAATGGTCAGATTACATGATTATTCTTGAGATAAGGCACTGGAGGACTCACGCTTTGGGAGAAGATCCTAAGTATTTTGTGCTTCAGATTCTGAACATCCCTGCCATTATTTTAGTTACATTAAGCCTTTGCTAGGAAATGTGTTTTGAAAATGACCCTTTACTTCTGTAGGCAATTAGAGTGACCAGGACAAAAAAAAGGAGAAAAATAATGTACCAGGATACAAATTTTAAAAATCTTCTTTGATGACTCCTTTTTATCACTAGGGTGAAAAAATTATGTAAATAAAATTTATCATTTATTTGGTGTGAAATCTTTTTAAACATGAGTAAAATCTATGTTGAAGTCCTAGTATGCAACTCAATAAAATGTTCATTATTACTATGATCAACTTGTATGACAACTTCTGTAAACACATACTGGAGGTACAGATTAGAATCAAGGATATCAGTTTATTCCACTGTTGTTAAAAATGTAATTATTTATGGATCTCAGAAGTTTATGCAGCCTGGTTGCTTCATTTTAATGAACAATTTTTGTGATTCTTTGCCCCATAAACTTGAATTCCTCAATAATGACATAGAATAACAGTTTTTATATTTGTCTTGTAGGATAAAGGAAAAATCTCCTACATCTGACAACAGGTGAGGGAGAAAATATAGGATAGAGGGCTTAAGAGATTTGTGGAGTGTGAAAAGTTTTGGACTAGCTACTATGGGAAATAGCATAGGGAGGGGATACGATACAATGGAAGGGATAGTCAAGATGTGGTCAGACTTGAAATATACACGTGTATGTAAGAACAAGCAGAAAAAGAAAATCATCAACTATCTATGAGCCTCAAAATGAAAGGGTAAAATGAAGTAAGTTCCCTGGGTAGGGAGTGACAGGAGATGATAGAACATAATAGGGCTTATATTTCCCTTTATGTCTCCTGATAGCATACCATTAAATTATTTCATTAAAAAATGGAAGACTTTTCTTAATAAACACTGCCCAGGGAAGAGTTTGCCACAAGAGTAATATTACCTGAGATCATTCATGAATAGATGATTATGTTTTGTATTCTATGTCTTCGATTCAGATTTTTATCATGCCTATTGCTTGCTTTTTATGACAGCAATCGTTGTACTGAAATTTAGTCCAAAATGATGCAGTCATTTTAGTTTAGTAACTACCTGAACAGTGCCACAAAGAGGACAGTGAGGCATCAGGGGTCCACACCTCAAACTGAAGTGTGATGCTGGGATTTTGTACGCATTCTACTTGTGAGCAGAACACAGAATAGAGTAAGACCACTTAAGAGGCTCTTTATCATAGCCCAGTTATAAGGTGAAAGGTGTCTAAACCCAAGTGGTAATGGTGAGAATGGAAAAGATACATCAGTTAAAAAAAAATCCATACGCCTGTTTTTGTACCAATACTAGGTTGTTTTGATTATTGTAGCCTTAATATAAAGTTTAATGTCTGGAAATGTGATACCTCCTGTTTTGTTTTTGGTTTTGTTTGCTAAGGATTGTTTTGGCTATTCATGGTTGTTTATATTTCCAAATGAACTTCTGCATTTTTGTTTCCAGGTTTGAGAAGAATGATGCTGGTAATTTAATGGGTGTGTGTTGAATCTGTAGATTGCCTTTGGTAGGATGGACATTTTAACAATGTTGATTCTTTCATTCCATGAGTATGTAATATTTTTCAATTTGTTTGTGTTGTCTTTGACTTCTTTGGGTGGTGTTTTGTAGTTATTGTTGTAAAGATATTTCACTTCTCTGGTTAGGAAGATGTTGAGGTATTTTTATTTTTCTGTTGGCTACTGTGAATGGGATTGTGCTTTTTATTTGGTTCCCTGCCTATTTATTGTTGGTGTATAAGAATGTGACTGTTGGTACAAGAACAGGCACATAGACTAATGGAATGGGATAGAGATTCCAGAAGCAAAATCTCAATTTCTCATCTGACTCATCTTTGACAAAGCCGCCAACAAAATCCACTGGGAAGAGGAGAAAGCAGTAAATGTCGCCGGGAAAACTGGCTGAACACGTGCAAAAGAATGAAACAGGACTCCTACCTATCACCATACACAAAAACCAACTCTAAATGAATCAAAGACCTAAATGTGAAACCTCAAACTTTAAGAATCTTAGAAAATTCAGGAGACACCCTTATGGAATTGAGAATAGGCAACCAATTCCTGAGCAAAACCCTAAAAGTCCATGCCATAAGAGATAAGATAGACAAGTGGGACCTCATTAAACTGAAAAACTTCTGCAAAGCAAAAGAAACTATCAAGAGAGCAGGGAGATAGCCTACAGATTGGGAAAAAAATATTTGCCAACTACATATATGACAAAGGCCTAACAGCAAGGATCTATAAGGAACTCAAACATGCTGAAAGGAAAAAAAAAAACCCAGTCCCATTAAAAAATGGGCAAAAGACATAGACACTTCTCAAAAGAAGACATATGAGCAACCAACAGACACACGAAAAAATGCCCAGCCTCACTAATCATCAAAGAGATGCAAATAGAAACCATATTGAGATGCCACCTAACTCCAGTAATAATGGCCATCATTAGTAAAACAAAAAAACAACAGATGCTGGTGAGGATGCAGAGAAAAGGAAATGCTTCTACACTGTTGGTGGGAATGCAAACTAGTTCAATGTCTATGGAAAACAGTGTGGTGATTCCTAAAAGAACTAGAAATTGACCTTTCATATAACCCAGTAATCCCCCTTCTGAGATTATACCTGGAGGAACTTAAATCACTCTACCAAAAAAATAAAAAATAAAAAAAATTAAAAAGCTGCACATGCATGTTTATTGCAGCACTATTTACAATAGCAAAAACATGGAATGGCTGGGCTTGGTGACCCAGTCTATAATCCCAGCACTATGGGAGGCCGAGGCGAGTGGATTGCCTAAACCTGCAGTTTCGAGACGAGCCCTAGCAACTTGGCAAGACCTCATGTCTACAATAAATCAAAAATTAGCTGGGCATAGTAGCACACACCTGTAGTTCTGGCTACAGGCTGAGGTGGAAGGATCACTGGAGCCCAGTAGGTCGACGCTGGGGTGTCCATGAGCATGACACTGCACTCTAGCCTGGACAACGGACTGAGACTCCAACTCAAAACAACAACAACAACAACAAAATCATGGAAACAAATGTGCTGCCCATAGAAACTGGACTGGATAAAAAAAAATAAAGGTACATTTTTATGATGGAATATTTTGCAACCATAAAGAATAGCAAAATTATGAATGGACTTTGCAGTAACTTGGATGGATTTTGCGTCCATAATACTCAGTGGTTTATCACAGAAACAAAGAACTGGGTACCACATGTTCTCAGTCATGAGCAGATAATACTACGAGAAAGGGATTGGCAGTAGCTGGAAATTGCCAGGGGAGTGGCGGGGCACATAACATTAATAAGGGTATCTGATCTTAAACCAGGCAAAATGGGGACCAAAGGAAGGTCCAAACATTACCAGTATGATGAACATTTGTATACTTAATTCTAAATTGTACCCCACATCTTTAAAATAAAATAAATTTTTAAAAAAGTCAAGTTAAAAGGGGAATCACAAAAAATGGATGTATTTAATATGGACATAAGATGAGAAACAAGTTAAAGGTGATAATATTTAAATCAAATATATGATAATGGTTACCATTAGTAGGAAGAGAACCTAAATTGGATTTGCATAGAAAGGTGTGTATACTCTAAAGAAATTTAGACATTTTGTTGTTTACTTTCTTTTCTGCTTCCTCTAGGTTTTCCTTTTGAGTTGTAATTGCAACAGACAGGATAATAGATGTAATGTGGGTACCCCTAGTTTACTTACATTTGCGACCACAGCAGTGGAGGAAATGATAGGCACAGGTAGTGTCCAAGATGTGTTAACCATCCAGGTTGAATGTATTTCTACATATGGGATTCCTTCCATATATTATCTTACTCTCTGACCTGATACACACTTTTCAACTCCACAAGGATAACAAAACTGTGTGTAGTCTTTCTTATAATCTTATATCTCATATGTATCTGACGTATCCTAGTATCTCAATGACTAAGACATATACAACTTTTAATGAAGAAATCCATTTATATAGATCCAATGCAATCATGTATTGCCATAGAATCTAATAGCAAAATATTCTTCTTGCACATGCAAAACTCCTTTCATGGAAGTTATTAGCTCCTACCCTGCTTCATATGTTTAAATAATTTTATCTCTCTACGTAGAAACCCACCTCTAGGTCTCACCGCTTCCTCTCCCCATCACTATATCCCAGCATCTGCTGTAATATTGGCTGGTGTATGTAATGTCAAGACTAAATTAGAGAAAAGAAGTCAGAGATACAGGTTTGCAATTCATTTGCATGATAATCTTAGTCTCTAGAGAAGATAATGAACAGGGAAAAGTTCAAAGAGTAAAGGAAGAAAATCTTGAGGAACATCCACATTTTGTGGCCTTGAAAAGGAAGAAGACCTAGTGAAGGGGAGAGGGAAGAGAAGGGATTATACAATCACCAGCATTTCCATAATATTCTAGTGTCAAGGAAAAATGAGTGCTTCAAAAAAGCAGTAATGGAATGTACAATCTCATTCCTAGCATTTAAGAGAAAGAGATCTTGAGAAAGACCATTGATAAAGCAGTTTTAGTAGAGTGTCATAGGAGAAAGTCACATTGGAAGGGGTTAAGGAATAAATGGTTGGTAAATAATTAGAAGCATCTGCTTAATACTTTATATGACTCATAGAAACCTTCCAGACCACATTAATGTTCTCTTTTATCACAGAGAATAACTTGAAACTCTTCATACAACATTAGTCAGGAAACTGGGTTTTATCTTGTTACTATCAATCTAGTCTACAAGTTAAAACAAGCTATTTTCATTGTTCACAATAGCAAGAACCTGGAAGCAACCTTGCTGTCCATCAAAAGAGGACTGGTGATCAATTCTTAAAGAAATGGGACTAGAAAAAGGCTGTGGATCTACTGCAATTTAAATTGTTGGCAAAGTCAAGGTTTAGTTAGTAAATTCATTATTCAGTTATATAATTACACGTACAAGTAGTAAAATGTTATTTTATACAGATCATTCTGAAGTCTCAAAAGTGAACATTACCTAAGAGAAATTAGGACAAAGCTTTCTGGTTAAGAGTTTCTAGATAATTCAAATCTCTTTCCTAATTTACCTCTGCCTACACCAAATTGAACTTTCCATTAAAATCACTACAGTATGAAAAAAGACAATGTAGTAGGTTGAAAGAAAGAGGGAATGAAAAGATCTCGTTTTGTTTGTGCAAATCAAAATCCATATAATAGTACCATGGTATTCTCCCAAAGTCTGGGTGATGTGTACAATTTTCTTCTTCTCATGCCCTCTTGGCTCCATTTAAGTAAGAAGCAAGTATAAAAGACAGCCTCAGCTACCAGGACTTTTGCTGGGCACTCCGATGGAGAATTCAGTTTGTCCTGCATGGGTGTTTATCACCACATCTACAGATAAACTAGTGAGAAAAATACCTATTGTGGGAAAATGTGGATTTTCATAAGGGGATCTAGCACACTTACTTTAGGCTGGGCTTTTGTCATCTCAGATAAGTTTGAAATAACAACTGAAATTGCAGACTGCATTATCCCAGAGGAAATGCATCCCTGCTCACTACCATCTTCTTTCACAGATTAGCTATAGATCAACTATAGATTAGGTTCCTGGTTTCCAAATCTGGAGCAGGGAAAACAAAGAGACACAAAGTCTGTGAGAGAATTAATAAAAGAAGAAAGACGAATATCAAGCTCTGCAACAGAGAAGGAGGTATTTTCCCCATATGGTAGTAGAAGCAAATCCAAGGTTATCTTAGGAAACCAGGTAGAGTGAACTGGTTTGCTTGGCAAGATCAGACAGAGAAAAAGAAGGACAACAAAGTCAGAAGCCAGAGACATTGAGAGTAACAGGGAATTTGTGGCAAGAAATAGTTCAGGGTGGGGGTCAGCAAACATTTTTTGCTAAAGCGCAAGATCATAAATACTTTAGGTTTTGTGGGGCACGTGGTTTCTGAAGCAACTACTTAGCTCTGCCATTATAACAGTCACAGACAACACGGAAGTGGATGTGACTGTGTTTCAATTAAACTTTATGTATGGACACTGAAATCTGAAATTTATAGAATTTGCACATGCCATGAAATATTGTTTTGTTTCTGTTTTTGTTTTTGTTTTTTAAATTCATTTCAAAAGCATTCTTAGCTTCTTTGTCCCTACAAAGAAGCAGACCACATTTGTACCATGGGCCACTGTTTGCTGACCCCAGGTCAGAGTAAGTCATTCAGAACTGATCATATAGAGTCTCATTTTGTGTGTGTATATAGCTTCTTAAAAGTGGAACTTATGTGGTGGTTCAGAAAAACAAGTCAAGAATCTGATTTATGAAATACATATATTACATAAAAATATCAATAATAGAAGATAATCACAATCATTACTTACACAGATTTTACTATGTTCTAGGCATTGGTTTTTTTTATATAGTGTTAGATATTTGATGAAATAGAAACTATTATTATCTCCATTTATAGATAAGGAAACTGAGCAATAGACACAAGAATATTAAGATATTTATAGCTATCCACAATTTATCTGCAATTCTGAAATTCTAAAAGTTTACAAATTAAAACAATTATAAATTTGATAGCAAAATCTGACTTGAATTGGTGGCTATGCATAATCTTTATTTCTCCCACTTAGGTCAAACACTCATACATTTCATGATAGAAATAATAATTTGTATAATTATCAGATGTCACACCAGACCCTGATGGACTCATTTCATAATAGTCAACATATGAAAAATATTCCCTTACAGGTTTAAAAAATTCTTATTTTCCAAATACATTTGACCCTGTAGAGGTTGGCTAATAAATTACATAACTGTTTTAACTCTATATTCTTTATCAAAGTATGAATTGACTCTCATGAATAACAGACTGGTGTATTAAAAGAAAACTAGATTAATAGAAATCCTTGGGTCTAATCTAGCCTGTAACTAATTAATTGAGATCTTAAAAAAAAATTCACTTCATCTCTGGATCTCCGTTTCCTCATCTTGACCAAATACTCCCAGGACCTGAAGAGGAGTGTTGATGAGTGAAGCACAGCTGTAGGCCCTGAGAGGGCAGAGGCCACAGCTAACTGGAAAACACAGGTCCTCACTTTTGTTGCATGGACATGCATGATTCAAATATTCATAAAAATTTTATTGAGAAAAAAACAACAGATTTTTATTGTAAATGGACTTAAATTAAAAAAAGAAAAAAGCTATGCAAGCTGACAAAACAGGTCTATAGGATAAATGTGATATACAGGCTGATATCCTCAACTGACTGTTTGGTTGTAATACTGTCTTATGCTAAATTCAGATTCAAATTCCTTTCCTTCTCAATTTTACTTGCAGCTACTAGTGACTTTTAAGCCCTTGTAGCACTTATGTATTCTACTTAGTTAGTACTTGGCATAGGCTGTCTTACATTTTCAGTTATCTTTTCATATCATGTCTTTTATCCCTAACTAGATTATAAGATTCTTGAGGGTCCTTGAAGGTGATGAAGTATCTCTGAATTTCTATAACAATTGGCTCAGTGCCTTGATCACAGCAAGGGCTTAATGAAAACATTCAAACTGATATAAAAACAAGCTATAAGTAGCTCTGGCTAAATCAGAAAGCCCAAGTCTGAGTTACTTGGATTCCTCATTGCCAGTGGGAGACATTGTGGTAAAATCGCCCAAATAGGGGCTTCAGTATCCAGCCAACATAAACAAGAATGCCAGCTCCATTGCTTCAAGCTCAACAACCTTGAGCTTATTACATAACTATCTAAGGATCAACTACCTCATTTGTAAAATGGAAGGTTAGCAATTCTCAACTCAGTCTGTGGATTAAATGAAGTAGTGTCTAAAGTATGTGGCATAGTCCAGATGTTACTGCTTATTCTCTTCCTTGCTTCTGTGGTAAAGGAAAAATAAAAATTCTTACAGATGACTGAGGATTATGTCTCACATGACTCTTCATCATCTACAGAAAATCAGGTCTAATTACTGCTGCAGAATCCCCAGGAGTCAAGTATAACTACCTCACCATAGCTCAAGATACTATCTAACTTAACAGTGTACCTTGTATGATTTCAAACCAACTATAGTTTTCTGAGTTGCTTGAAAAATTATTCTTCTTTTAAGCAATCAAAATGCCTCCATAAATGGCCTGAAGCAAGAAGATATTTGTATCTTCAAAAAAAAAAAGTTTGAGATAAGTATAGCAAAGCATAGAGCCATGAGTAATTTTCAATACATACATGAGAGCAATTTAGTCAAGGATGTGGTCCCCAGGATTATTTCATCCAAAATGTGTCAAATTTCAAAAACAAATAGCCCCATTAGGAAAACATGCATTTTGGGTCAATATTCATAAACACATTTAGGATGTTATGAATGTCTACCCATGTGGGCTGCCCAAGCAAGAGACTCCAATAATTGTGATACAAAGGAGACTGTATACAGGACTTCCAAAATATCATAGACTGGTGTCATAGAAACTATAAACAAAAAGGGATTTCAAAACATATACCTCAGTCCTTTCTTCTACAACTTCATGAGTGGTATTCTGGAGCTGCTTAAATACTTTCAACATGAAGAGGAATTCACTCCTTACATTGATAACTTTTGCCATTGCCAGACAGAGAGAAGTAAAGTGGACAAAATCTTAGAGCTGCTCCCTACTGTCTCTTAGTCTGTTCTCTGCAGACATACGGGATAGCTTAATGTTTAAGCATCTATACTTGTATGCATATATATTGAATATTCCTTTGTGTTTCTGAAATTATTCAAGATGTAATAGATAATACAGAATAAGTGTAATAAATTTTCTTACATGACTTATTTGTCATCTTGTTGGCAGAATCCATGTGTTGTAACTTATTTTAGAATGCTTAAAACAGACATAATGCCCTGTGCACAATGACATGTCAGCGAATATGACTCACTAATCATGCAGCTTGCCTTCATTATAGGATCAAAAGCATAAAAAAAAAAAGTATCAGTTCTGGCAATTTCTAGTCCTCCTTTCTGAAATTTGGATACTACTATAGTTATAGTGATCTATGTATTTATTCATGGTATTGTCAGCTTATGCTCTGTGATTTTTGAAAATGAAATTATACATTTAGTATGTCTGTGATACATAGAAGAGCAAACCCAGTTACATATTTACAATCATGAGGTAAAGACAACATTTTCTCCTTCAGCAGCAATTGACAGACTTTTTTGTAAGCTACCAGATTATAAACATAGGCTTCACTGGCCATACAGTCTCTGTTGCAACTTCTCGACTCTGCCATCATAGAGTAATAGCAGCCATAGACAATATGTAAATGAATGGGAGCGACTGAGTTCCAAATAAAACTTTACTTACAAAGGCAGGTGGCTGCCTGGATTTAGCCCCCAGACCCAGCTTGGTAGAATGGGAAGAACATTGACCTAGAAGTCAGGAGAATGAAGTTTTAGCTATTGTCCTTCCTCCAGCTAGCCCTAAGATGGCAAGCAATCAATTCACAGCTTTGGGCTTAAATCTTCATCTCTAAATGGAATAAATCTGATGATTTTTTAATTAAGCTTCAATTTCAAAGTATCTATGAATCAATTCTCAATATCTTAAACTGTTGTAGCTATTGAATTGCTCAGGTTGCACTGTAGCTACTCAGAACTGTCAATCAAGGCTTTTCTTAAGCCTGTCTAAAGAGGTTTCCAAAGAGCCCTCCTGAAAATCAGTCACCAATGTGACAGGAAGAAACAGGAAATTTCTCTTCCCTTTGGAAAGTGATACAGATTATTTCTCAATAACCACACTTTAAGGTTTCCAAATTCAGCAAGTATAAGTTATTTGTTGTTTATCTGAAATATGAATTTAACTAGGTATCCTGCATTTTATCTGGCACTATTACTCTAATTTCTTACTTTGAGAAAGGAGTCAGTCTGCAAAGACTTTTATGCCTGTATTTTCACATATACTGAGCTCATTATGTCTCAGAGCCCCCCATGTGTTGGGTATAAGGAGCATCACCTTCATTCTAAACAGGAAAAAGCTGAGGTGCCAGAACTTAGAAATTATCCAAGCTCAGAGAGCGAATGACAAATAAATCTGAATATCCCCTAGCAACTTCAGAGAGATACAAACATTTACTTCATGATGAAATTTCTATCTACTTTGTACAATAGATACTCATGAAGATATACCTGTCAAAAGTGTAAAACTTCAGTGACACCTCTGTTTGCCTACACAGCTCAACATTTACAGCTATTTCCTGAAACAATATTCAAATGCATCAGCATAGCAACAACCTTTTCCTGTCACAGCATTGACTTAGTGACCAAAACAATAAATTCTTCTTTCCTGGGAGAAAGAACGATTTTTAAAATCAATTGAAGAAAATCAAATATTTAGCAATTTTATAACACATTATGAGGTGTTAATTAAGTATGAGAATAGAAAATCTAAAATTAGGTGTAGAGTGTGTTGCCCTAAAAGGCAACCTAATAGATATACTTGTTATCTTGGAAGATAAAAGAGTAAAAAACATTTTAAATATGGTATTGATCTAAATATTCAATAATGTTTATGTGCAGACAATCCAGTTTTCCTTGAGGTAAATGTAATCACTTGAGGCAGCATCACTTTCAGGAATACTCAACCACAATTAAGAAAATAGTCAGTCATCAAATTGAACTAAATAGGGGTATAGAGAAGAATTACTGTCTTAATAGTCTAAGAAACTCATTTACTTTGAAAAATATCAGCATCAGCCAGGGCTATATGCTAAAAGACTGTCAAAACAAGCCAAGCGTTAGATGAAGTGACTGTAGTAATACCCTGTATTAGCACGGCAAAATCTGTTCTGCCTAGACGTAAAACAGCCCAATGTAATTGTTCTATTTTCCACATCAGCACTGATTCTTGGCATCTAGGCATTAAGTTTAGATATTTCTACAGGAGAAGACTTTGCCTTCTGGAAAACTGTGCTGGACAAAATCTGATGAACATCTTGACACTAACATCTCTTTTTTTTTCCCTTTCCTCAATTCCAAGTGCTCAAATACCCCATTGGCCTTATCTCTGGCTTCCACACCTCAAAGGGAAAATGGCCTGTCAGTTTGGTCATTAACTTATTAGAATTTATTACATGTGAACTCTTCTCAGTGTCGCACATATTCAGTAGGTCTCAGTTTCCTCCAGAGGGGAGTGCTCTGTAGAGGGCTGTAACAACCTTGAGGTGGGGCTGAGGGCTGGGAACTGAATGAAATCCTTGACCTACAGCGCCTCTTGTATTTTTTACATAAGTGTACAGATAATATTGAATTTGAACATGAATTTCCAAGCCTAGAAAAATGTTTCTAAGGAGTGGGGCCAGGATGGGCTGACTTCAAACAAACATAAACCTCAACTTTACTAACAAAAGATTTCAAAAGACAATCCCCAAATTCACTAGAGAAACTACTTAGCAGAGGGGAAAATAAACTTTTATTTCATACTTATTACATACTAGGCTGCTGACCATCTTAACAGGAGGCAGGAAAGTCTTGGGTATAACCTTACTGAATCTTCAATGGCATACTTAATAAATTAAATGATCCATGAATATCTTCTATTGCCACTAACCACAAAAGTGAAATAAGTTATTCCCAGAAGCAGTTTTGGAGTTGATTTTGCTGACTGGGGTAGGAGATTATGGGACTTTTAAAATTTTGCTTAAAACTGCTCAAGTAGCATTAAATTCATAGTTAGAGATAAACCAATTCAGATCTCCAGAATTTTACATAGGTATTCATGCTGATAGCAAAATTTGTGGGTATGATTAAGATATCATTTAAGAAAAGATAATTAAATTCAAACTGTGCTTGCTTTGTTTTCCATATACTATAATTACTTAATATTATTACTTTTATTAGAAGTCAATAAATCATTCAGTGATAAGCAAAGAAGGGAGTTGATAGACGTCTATCAACATAATTTACTCTTCCTAGGTACACAGGAAGAGTACATTTCCCAGTCTTACTTGCCATTGGATTGGGTTCATGGGACTAGCTTTAGCTGATGGGATGGTCTGACCCTTAAAAGTTCCTGTGAGGTTCTGGATTTTCTCCCACTAACTGAAAGTAACGAACTCCAACATGACAAAGCTACTATAAAGAAAAAGTCCAGATGCCTGCATCCTCACATGGAAGATTGCCTCCTAATCTGTACCAAGCTGTACTGTGGGCAAGAAATAAATCCTTACTGGATAAGTCACTGAGATTTGGGCGTTGTTTGCTACAGGAGCTTACCAGCAGTACCCTGACACAAAGGATGGGGCGCAGACTCAATATTCCGTGTCACTTTAGCATGGTTTATCATTCCTGAAAAATAGTAGCAGGTCCAAAAGGGAGCTATAAGGAAGTAGTGAATAGTGAGGGCTGGCAGCAGAGATCATGTAATGCAGAGAAGGCAAAGTGAAGAGTAGAATTGGGGACCTTGGGAAGCTGAGACTATTGGTAAATCAATGGCAGAAACAGCAGAGCTGAGGAAGAGCTGGAAAACATATCCTGGAGCTGGCACCCTTGTTAGGGCTCAGATGGCAGGCCCTCAACAAGGAGGAGAGCCCTTGAGGACTTCTCTGACTGTCCCTGATGTTTACCTATCTGATCCAGGCTAGAAAGCGAGCTCCTGTGTAGTCAAGCCACTTGAAATGCAGACTAATCTAGAGCTCTGAGAAAGACAGGGTGGTTTCCATATCTAATTTGAAGGCCTGGGTATTAGCTTAGAATTCCAAGGGTACGAATGGAGTGAATGCATCTTAAACTTATGCAGTTTTCTGTAACAAAAGTAATGTTAGTCAGCAGAAATCCTTGCAGAGTGAATTTATTTACATATTTTTCTTTTAAAGTACTCTAATCTCTCTCCAGTTCTGAGAACTACATACAAAACTATCCTGAAAGCCTTCTTACCTGATGCTGGTCAGCAACAGCAAATTAAAACCTCTATCATTTTGGTCAGCTCATCTAAAGTTACGGGAACTCTTCAATTAAAGCCTGTTTCCTGAAAGTAAATTAAATAGTACCTCTAGTTGTTCCTATTTAACTGCTCTTAACAAGATTTTAGGTGGTGGTTCCTGCTGACAGATTGAGCGCAGAGAAGCGAGAAGGACCAGAAATGGGGAGGGAAGTGATTGATGTTAAGTAAATACGTGTTTGGAAGATTTCCATTTAATTTTTCTGAATGAGCTTCTGGTTCATGTTAGAGCATCTCTTGGGAAATCAGCCACACTGCATTTGTTTCACTGCTCCCACCTGCACATTGAATAAAATGGTGCAAACTCAACACGTTTATTCTCTGCTGAATCTAAGTAAGGAAGGCACCATGAAAATCTGAGGCAATGACTTGCCAGTCCCTACTGTGTGAGGAATGACCTTAACTGTCTTTTCTTCTTGAATAAAGTATACACATTTTCCAAGCTTTTAAATAATCTTTTTAGCAACAAATTTACATTTATGCAGAGCCAGTAGGTCTATTTATAGGCAGAAATAGCATGATCAAGAAATGGCAAGATCATGGAGTGGAGCCATGGATCTCTATGTTGCCATGAGCTAGCCATGTGACTTTAAGTTAGTGTATCTTGATAAAATCTCTGTATATTTCCTTTATAGGCTAACATGTTTTGTGAGAGTACTTTTACCAAAAGTTAAACACAAAAAGTTATATACTTGAAGGATCTAAAAAAAGGAGAAAGATGAGGTGTGGATATGGCGAGAAATTAGATGTAGAGAAAGGCAATAAAGCCTTCTTCACCCAGCTCCTGTTTTTAATCTGGCTATGGCTCAAATCTCAGACATTCATGGGTGGCATCAAACAGTGATCATTCTCTCTATGAAACTAGTGTCACCCTTTCTGCCACCTAAATCCCTCATTTCTAGGTTGAATTACAGTCATTTGCCTACTGGCCTTTCCTTTCCTTCTCAACAACAGATTCTCCAGATTCTCTTTCTTTGCATCTCCCATCTTGAAGTTTCTGGGCTATATTCCACTAGCATTTCTCTGTACACACAAAAAAATCGTGGAACTCAATAGAAGCATGGTATTACTTTCAAAGAATGAACACTACACAAAGAGTGGTCATTTTTTTAAAGATCAAGTTATTCTTGTAGCACTTACTGACTGCCTAGAATTCATTCAAGAGAGAATCTTCTTTACAGGTTTTTCCTTCATGTTATTGCCAGAAAAATACTCATTTGCTTCCACATATTCCAATCTCCTGAATCCAGGAGAATGAAAACAAGTGAGGGGAAAATTGGGGGATGTTAAAAAAATCAAATAAACTATGGTCCTTGACTAAGAGCTGATGACTTTGAAGAGGATCTAAAATGAAAGTGAGAGACAGATGGTATTGACTTTGGCATATACCTCCAGTACTTCTCTGCTCCCCCTTAGTGTTCTGTTCAAGTTCACCAAGGACCCAATCTGCCCTAAACCTTTCTTATAACCACTTTCCCCGCTACAAACACCCCTATAAGGTCCCACACATCTTTTACTAAGTTTCATGTATGTCTTGCTTCAGAATTACCCTTCTCCTAAATCAAAACTCTCATTTTATTTAGGTGTATTGGCCAGGTTAGAATGAAAGAGAATTTTCATTAAGTTTGTGACTAATTATCTTCCCACATATTCCTTAACACACTCCAGAATGTTTTCTTATTAACTCTAATTGGTGAAATTTCAATCAGGGTGGGAGATAGAAAAGCAACCTCTCTCATCCAGGAAGAAGAAAACCAAATATCTCAGGTTTTCTCTTCATTTATTTCTACCACAATTCCCCAGACCTATCCCTGATAGGAATAAATGTGCCTTTCCTTCCACTCTGACCAACTTCCTGGATCAAGATCAATATGAATTCCTAATTACTATTTTGTCTGAGTGAAAGAAAGTAGAATAGAATAACTTGGATGTCTTACACCAAGCTACAGCAAAATTTCTTTGTCTCACCTCCCAGTATTTGTACAGTCATTACACAAGTAGGTCTCACAACCTACAATATCTAGAATCACCTGAGGATTTGCTAAAAACTAGATTTCTGGGCTCCACCCCCAGAGTTTCTAATTCAATATGTTTTGGTGAGGTTAAATTTTTGCATGACTAGCCGGGCTCGGTGGCTCAGCCTGTAATCCCATGCTTTGGGAGGCTGAGGTGAGTGGATTGCCTGAGCCCGTGGGTTCGAGACCAGCCTGGGCAACTTGGTGAGACCTCATCTCTACAATAATCAAAAATTAGCTGGGCGTGGTAGTGCGCGCCTGTAGTTCCAGCTACTTGGAGGGCTGAGGCAGAAGGATCGCCGGAGCCCAGCAGGCCGAGGCTGCGGTGGCCGGGAGCGGCCACTGCACTCCAGTCTGGGCGACAGAGTGAGACTCCAACTCAAAAATAAATAAATGAATAAATTTTTGCATGACTAACAAGCTCCCTGGTGATGCTAATGTTGCTGATGCTGCCTTACATTAGACTTCCCTTCCACATAGAAAGGAAAAACAACATTCTGAAAGGAGAAAAAATACACTCAACGACATAATGGTTTGAGAAAGCATGATATGCTTAGTAGTAGTGTTATTTTGCTTTTCCTGAAGATTGAGCTTTGTGGAAAGTAGAAGAAAACTAAAGTTGAAGGAGTTTAGGGCTTGGAGTAAAGAATCAAGTTGCTTTAGAATGTGATGCTGAGATCACCCTCTATAGGAAACTGTGACCTCTAAGGTATGAGGCAGAGAGTGGGAACATTTATTTATTTATTTATTTTTAAGGATTAACTTATTTGCTTTTTAAAATTTCATACTTTTAAAATGTTGTATTTTAGAGTTGTGGTGTACAAGTGAGGATGTGTTACATAAGTAGACTGCATACAGATGAAGTTTGGGGTTCCAGATGTCCCTCTTTCCCTCTGGTAGTGGACCAGGTACCCATTGTGTTGCTGTGTGTCCCCTCCCTTTTCTCTCCCTCCTGCATGGTGCTCAATGACTGCCAGTTCCACCCTTGTGCTAATGACTAGTGTTCAGGATCCACTTATGAGTGAGAACACGCAGTATTCAGTTATTTGTCTCTGTGATAGTTCACTTAGTATGATGGTTTCCAACTATATACAAGTTGCTGCAAGGCTATGATTTTGTTCTTATGTATGACTGCATAATATTCCATCATGAGTAAGTATATTATTTTCTTTAGCCAGTCCACTTTCGATGGATATCTGAGTTGCTTCTGTTTTTGCTATTGTGAATAGTGTGGTAATAAATATGTATGGGTAAGTGTCTTTTGGTAGAGCAATTTATGTTGTTCTGGGTGTATTCCCAGGAGAGGGATTGCTGGATCATATGGAAGCTCAACTTTCAGTTCTTTGAAAAATTGCTACACTCATGGAAGTTGGGCTAGTTTACATTCCCACCAGTAGCGTAGCAGCATTCGAGAGTGGGAACATTTAAAAAAACGTGTGAAATCATCTTGAGTCACTCCCCACCTTGGCATAAACTGAGAATAAGTTCTTGGTATGTGATACAAGCTGCCCACATTCTGAGGTGTATTTTTAAAATCTATGACCATCCATGGCATGGATTTCACTGATATACCTGCAGTGAGAGTGAAAGGGTGAGGACGTCTCTGTTCATTCACTTCCATCCTCTTCCTCTTTCTCCCTCTTTGATTATTCAAAATGCCTCCAAGATATTCTAGGAACTTTATGGGACTGCATTTATAATGAGCAAGGTCACTGTGAATGAAAAAGTTGTGTAAAATGATATATCTCCTTCTACATTCTCTCATCTTCATGTTAAGTGACTCATGCCCTCTTTTCTCTACTATTTTGCTTCCTTTGCTTTCTCCCACTTAGACCTGCCTGCAGGGGGCTTGCTGTATGGTTGTGATAACAAGGGAGATGATATTCTAAAATCTGAACTTGGACATAGAGGGCTGTATACTATCCTAGAAACCTTTAAATTGGTCTTTGTGCTCCTACTCAGCTTTAATGAAAAGACATCTGGTATGAAGGGAAACTGGGCAGTGATTCAAATACTGAAAAACAATCTCTAATCCACGGCAAAAAGTAGGCAAGCTTCCAAGAACAAAAGGAAAGTTTTTCTGCTGTTTATACAACCAAGATGTACAGGATAGAGTACTATTTTTCTTCCAACAACCTAAATTCTGAAGGAGCACAGTCATTGTTCACCATCTTAGATTGGGTTCACTCAGAATCAAACCCTGAACTAGGATGCAAGCTCAATTAATTTATCTGAGAGAAAGCATTGGCAAAGGAGTGGGGAAGAAAAAGAAAAAAGGAAGTCAACACAGAAAGGTTAACTCAATGAGGTGCTGGGGTTCACATTTGAAAAATTGTATAACACACTTCTGAGTTGTTTCACCTAAGTACAAAGGAAAATATCTACCAATTCACTCAAATTATTAGCTAAGGACCACTCCCAGAACGTTAAGTTTTGTGACATTTTTGGTCTGCATCTATTGGAACTTGCATTCTCTTGTCAGAGAAATCATACAGGGAGGTACAGAAGCTAATGGAGGGTGTCCAGTAAATGTAGGGAAAGTACCCACAGTTCTCTCACAATCGTTTTGAGAATTTTTCCTCTTTCACTGTTCAGTTGTCCTAAAATTCTTATGTGTTAATAATAAATTGCATCCACTGGAAGCAAAACATCTATGTTAGTTTCATAACCTTTTATTTTCTAACAGTATCACCTTAATTCTGTTCCATCTTTTATTAGGATAACTCTATTGATGTCTTTTTAGAAAATATATGTAGGAATAAACTTATTCCAAAAGATAAAATACCATCTATGCAAAGATGTCTCAAAATTTTTGATAATAAGTTCTATTAAAAATTAACTCAAAGAAGTAATGCTTAACACTTTCCAGATGTATACTGATAGTTAGCAAAAAGTATCAAATAACCATATTTGCATTTCGCCTAGACACGGTTACAGATTAAAATCTCTCAGTTAATCAGCTTGAGGGGTTAGTAGCACTTGTTTGTTTTGTAACAGTGCATATCAAAAGAACATCAAAATAAAAAACAGAATATCAAGAAATATATTTTCTCAAGGTAAACACTCACCTAAATAAAACTGAATGATTAGTCTCTGGCATAACTTTACAAGAGAAATGACAGAAAAGAAGACAAGACAGCATATGATAATCAAATTGACAATAACCAGCTCCTAAAAAGCTAATTTAGCGTTAAAAAAAAAAAGCAGAAGCATGATTTTTTCATTTTTTACATTCACATCCTACAACTGAGTTATTTTAACCAATTTAGAAGTGAGATTTATTTTATTATAATAAATCAACTATTTGGCATTGCACCTTAATAAATTGAATCTAACCAATTTCCCCTTGTGGACACAGAGTGATTCTTGTAATATAATATGTAGCATAATCAAGTTTAACCCCTATAATAGTGCCTGTTTATCTGCAAACTATAATTGTAAAAAAAGAATAAATAAAGCAATACAGCAATCTAGCAACCCTGATCAAACAACATTGGCCACAGTTGACTCAGTTGTTACAATACTGTAGTTGATATAACTCACTGGGCAGCAAAGATAATGAGCACTACAGAAAAATAAAAATCAGTAGCGTGAAAGTTGATTTAGTTTATGCCTACCCTTCATCAAGGACCAACATGAAAAAATAAAAAACAAAAAAATAAAATATAGAGTAAAAATCTCATTTGGGCTCTCATCTACGTGGCAGGGTACAGAAGGAAAATGCACATTCAATACAAATAATTGATATTGTTATGTGCTTTTATGATTGAAAATAGTTGACTTGTTACATTGTACAAGAGCAAGTGGAAAGTTATTAAGGAAGAAGAAAATCTGCCAAATCTGTATCACATATCACATTCTTATACATAAATTTTAAAGATTGCCAAGCGCAGTGGCTCACACTTGTAATTTCAGCACTTTGGGAGACCGTAGATGAGAGGATTACCTGAACCCAGGGTTCGAGACCAGCCTGGACAACTCAGAAAAACCTCTTTACAATAAATTAAAAAGTTAGCCTGGCGTTGTGGTGTACTTCTGTAGTTCCAACTACTTGGAAGACTGAGATGGACAATCGCCTGAGCCCAGCAGGCCGAGGCTGTGGTAGCTGAGAGCATGGCACTGCACTCCAGTCTGGGTGACAGAGTAAAACTCCAACTCAAAAAAAAAAAAAAATTATGAAGACTGGATGGATGATGAACATCCAGTTTAATGATCCTATCTTCTTGATTCTGCAGAAGTATTAGAATTTTTTTACAGTACAAGGTCCTAGGTTCATAACATTTAATTCTGTTGGCATGAAATCATCCAGTAACCATTTAACAGGGTCCACCCTAAAGGTAGGCATTGTGATAAAAGGACACAGAGAAAAATCAGTCACAGTCAATACCTCCAAGGAGCTTCCAGGCTAAGAAGGAGAGATTGACAAGAGCAAACAAGTAGATGGTACTGTGATAGAAGCATCTATAAAGCAAATGGAGGCCCAGAGATGAAGCAGTCAAAACATAGGTGAGCAGGGAAGTCCATGTCCCAGAAAGGTTTATAAAGAATGTGACACTTAAGTTAACTGTTAACTGAGGAATTTACATTTGTATTTTTTATCAATACATCTCAAGTTCCTAGAACACAGTTTGAGTTAAGGATGGGTTAAGACTGAGAAAGTTTAACAATTGGTTTTCTAAATTTCCTTTTCTGTATTATTTTAGCCAGATAGTAATTATTTCACTGATAATCCTGTTTCTGTCACTGAGTACTTACACAATAAAATAATATATATAAGACATTGTCTCAGATGGCAAGTGAAAGCAAACCAAAAAATAAAAAAGGGCTAAAGCATAATGTTTACAATCCAGGAAGGGAAACAACTCATAAAATGAACTTTAGTATATTAAGAGTTCAATATTAAAGATTTAAAATAGAGTTTAACAAATAAAAAGGCATCCTTTTTTCTTGGATAGTATACCTCAACACTGTAAGCATGTCATTTATTATTCAATTCACATGTTTATTACAACCTCCATAAAAATACCAACACAAATTTTGAGGTTAACAAGCTAGAATTAAAGTTCATATTTTTAAAAATACTTGGAAATGAAATGAAAAATCCAAAAAAGAAAAACTAGAGCCATAGCCCTCTGGTCATTAGTTAGCTTTTCCAGACACTAAAATATATACCAAAGTCTCTATATTTGAAAGACTGTGATATAGCATATGAATAGAGAAACTAAGCAGTAGGAACAAAAAAAAGGAGTCCAGAATAAAACCCCAAGTACATACATATGAAAATTTAATATATCATAAATATGTTAACTTAATCCATTGGATAAAAAAACACATTTTAAAATAATTTGTGTTGAGACATTGGATAGTCATTTGAAAAACAATTAAGCTGGGTATATTCCTTACACTATACATTGAAATAAACTCCAAATGGATTAAGAATACAAGTGAAATACATGAAATTATAACAGTATTAGAAGAAAACATGGGTCCGTTCCTTTACAATCTGGGTTGGGGAAAATCTTTCTATGTCTGAAATCCAGATATAATAAAAGATTGATAAATGTGACTATATTAATATGAAATTTTTACATGGCAAAAAATCACAATAAAAAGCATAAAAATCTGGAATAAAATGTTTACAACATATATCACAGTCAAAGACCTAATAGTCAATATAAACATATTCTTAAAGGTTGAAGACAAAAACTCATTAGAAAAATGAATAACAATTTACAAATAGGTGGTTTGCAGAAAAACAGACACACAACTTTTAAACATGTGAAAAAAAATGCTTGGTTTCATTCACAGTAAAATATATGCAAATTAAAATTACACTTAAATATGCCATAACTATTTTTGGCAAAAATATAAAAGTTTGACAATATACACTGTTCATGTGGCTGTGCAAACACAAATATACTCACATATTACTGGTAGGAGTCCAAAATAATACAATCCCTCTAGAGGACAATTGCTAAATCTCTTGGATTTCTGGGAAATTACCCTGAAAACACATATTCAATAATAGAAAAAGTCATCTATATTTCTCTTCTTTGTGACAGTAAACTAATGGAAATAATCTAGACATTTATATATAAGAAATTGGCAGAATTAAAGTATGATACATCTACACAAAGGGGTATCATGTGGTGGTAAAAAGAATGAGAAAGATGTCTGTAAACTACTGGCATAATTTCTAAGATAGATTGTTTGGTTAAAAAAAAAGCAAACTTGAGACAACTGAACATTAAAGGGGGGAAAGATATAAATTGATAATAACTGAATAAAAAACGAATCCAAAGTCCATACTGATACTAAAATAACTTTAAAAGGAAATTAGAGGAGAAAATAAGCTTTTCTTGTGGAAGAATGCCAATTAATACATGTAAAAAGACTGACAGAATTAGAAAAATTATCACTTTGCAATCTCTATGGTAATTATCAATTCAAGCAAGAATTATCAATGGGGTGCGAAACCTAGTTTGTAAAAGACTGATAAGAAATGGAATATTCTCATAATTTTTAAACATTTCCCCAGAGATTGTTTATTTACTGCAGTAATTTACCTTTCATCTGGTAAAGACCTTAGGTGTATGCTTAAGAAAAACAAATTTCAGCTAGGCAATTGGGTCTCCCCATCAGTGTGACTCACCACATAATTAATTCACCTAGAGTGGTAGGAAAGTGCTGTGACCACTCACTGGTCAGAGACCCCACCACACATTATAATAAGTCCACCTCCAGTCAAGAAGAAATGTTCTGACATTGTATGTATGAGTACAGATGCCTGTATGTGAAATGTATGTTGGAGAAAGCAATTGTATTATTCAGAGAGAAAACATAAACATTTACTAGTAAACATATTTTAAGAAAGTATGTGGGTTAAAAGTATTCTCAATTTTCATTTCTTTTCTTTTCTTTTCTTTTTTTTTTTTTCAAGTTGGAGTCTCATTCTGTTGCCCAGGCTGGAGTGCAGTGGAATGCTCACAGCCACCACAACCACGACCTGCTGGGCTCAGGTGATCCTTCTGCCTCGGTCTTCCAAGTAGCTGGAACCACAGGCACGTGCTGCCACACCCGACTAATTTTTTTTATTTATTGTAGAGATGAGGTCTCACCAAGTTGCCCAGGCTGGTCTCAAATCTGTGGACTCAGGCAATCCTCTCACCTGGGCCTTCCAAAGTGCTGGGATTACAGGCTTGAGTCACCATGCCTGGCAGTATTTTCAGTTTTCAACAAGGTTGCCAAACCAATTCAATGGGAAAAATAATAGTCTTTTCAACAAATAATGATAAGACAGCTAAATATCTACATTCAAGAGAATGAATCTGCACCCATCTCACACTATATGCAAAAACCTCAAATATACACAATGAACTTTTTAAAAAATACCACAATGAGATACCACTTCACCAGCAATAGAATGACTATAATGAAAAGGTCAGCCAATAACAAGTGCTTGTGAGGATGTGAAGAAATTGGAACTCCCACACATTGCTGATGGGATTGTAAAATTTGGGCAGCTACTTTGGAAAACAGTTTGGTAATTTCTCAAAAAGTTAAAGATAGAGTTCCATATAACCCAGCTATTCTACTCTTATATACATAACCAAGAGAATTCTAAACATATAATCATGTTAAAAAATCAGAACACAAATGTTCATAGCAGCATTAGTAATAACAGTCCAAAAAGTGGAAGCAACTTTTTCCATCAGTCTATCAACTGATAAATGGATAAACAAATATGGTATATCCATGCCATGGAATATTATTCAGGCACAAAAAGAATGAAGTACCAATACATGCTATAGCATAGATGAACCTTGAAAACATTATGTTATGTATAATAAATCAGATGCAAAAGATCACATATTGTATGATCCATTTACATAAAATGTTCAGGATAGGCAAGTCTAGAGAGACAGAAAGTATATTAGCTGTTTCCAGAGGCTGGAGGAATAGGGAATTACTGCTGATAGGCATGGGGTTTCTTTTTGGGGTGATGAAATGTCCAAAATTAGATTATGGTGATGGTTGTACAACTCTAAATATACTAAAAACTATAGAATTTTATGCTTTGAAGTGGTGAATTTTATGGCATACAAATTATATTTCAATAATGTTGTAATAAGAAAAGCATATTCTGAAATTAGAGCCTAAGTTGTGGGTGATATAAGGTCCAAGGGAAGACGTCTCCAACTGTGTCCTTTATCAATAGAGCCGTCTATCAAACCAGGAGTCAAGAGTACATAGATAGAATTATGTGATCCCACAGGATAGATAAAAAGAACAGAACCCCTAACTGAGAGAGAAAAACATCCTAAGGTTGGGGGCGGAATCGCAAGATAGGGCTGCTCCAGTGACAACATTCATCCCCCAAGTTCTGGAAGTTTACACATCAAAAGAACTCAGGGCTGTATAGATCTTGTGGCACCAGTAGAAAAACTATTTCCTTTAAGAAAAACCAAGTGAGTCACCCCAAATGGCTGGTTGTGCATAGACTCCTATCCCATTTTTTTTTTGCTCCTAGCTAAGAGGGAAGCCAGAGGAAGAGAGAAGCTCAAACTTGCTTGAAGAAGACATAATACTCCAGCCTTCATTTCTTTAGTTTCTACCCCTAACTAGACTCACAACAACAACAAACTGTTGCTAAAACAGAACTGGGAAACCTTGACCTGGGCTTCGGAATTCAAACTTCATGTACATCTAAGTAGCAAGGCATAAAGTGGTGCATGTTCCTGTATCTGCTGACTTAATGTCTCCAAAAATTGCAGTGTAAATTGGTGCCCAAATTCTCTGATAAGTACTGATCTCCTCATGAAATTCACATGTTGTATGGGGCTGCCTCCTGTATTGTATAAATACATTAAAATAAGTTTGCATGTCCAAAATGATTTAAACCACCTTGTGATCAAAGGCATACACTTAAAAAAAACAGAATTTCAAAACTCATACAGAGATAAGGTAAAGTAAATTTACCAAAAGCTTATCATAGTAGAGTCCTGGGATGAAGTCATTATTATTCTGTCGTAAGAACGTTATACGTTTTTCCTTTCCAGAGAAAAGCAGTCATGTTTCCAGACTGAATAGTGAGCATCCATCCAGTGGGCTCCTTTAGAACAAGAACTGTGATAGACTCACTTTGTCATCTTGATGCCCAGCAACATCCAGAGTAGCTAACCGGTGTTTTTTGTTTTTTTTTAAATACGTCAAAGGCAAATTTATTTTAATTCTAAATCAAAATATCACTGTGATGTCCAATCTTGCTTTTGAGGTCTGGGGAATGCATATATGTAAATATAATTTTATGGTAAGACTTGCAACGAAAATTATAAATTACTTGTTTCATCTTTGAGTATACGTATGTGTCACAAGTATGACTTATTCATCTAAAATACAAATATAAGCACGTTAATAATGGAAGTCTTTCCTCATTATTCCACACCTCCACAGGAGCTTTACAGTTGATTGGTCTCCTGTGAAACTGTAACACATCAATTACATCACTTTTCACTTTGTATTACAATATTGGTTTACATGGTCGTTCTGTACCCACCTACAATTGACAGATGAATGAATAAATAAATGAAGACTCAGAAAACAAATTGTCTATTTGAGTGATTTGTCCATTAATCCGACAGATATTTTCAGGCCAGTAAGTGTTTTTGTGTGTTTGTTTGTTTGATAGTTTGGTGTTTTTTTTTTTAAGTCACTAAGTAAATGAACAATTGGGTAGCATATATTTTCTGTTGACTTGTCCTCCACTTGGATATAAGATCTCCGTGTTCATTCATATTATATTTTGTATTTTCATTTTTCTTCTTTCACAAGGATAACCACTTTCTAGCAAAATCAGCATATCTGACTATTTGTCCAAACTTGCATATGTGTTGGAATTTCTAAAATCTCTGTTAAAGTTATACCTACAGACTTTTATTTTTCAACGATAAGCACAAAACCTAACAATAATACAGTCACGTGAATTTTTATTACATGCTTTATGCCAAAAATAAAACTTGTAGAAAATAAGGACAATTTTCTGGAAATTATTTGGATTTAGGGCTCTAATACTTGACTCTATAGTATTATGATTTCTTGTTCAGATTAAGTATCCCGTATTCAAAATGCTTGGAAATAAAAGTATTTTTTACTTCAAATCTTCTCAGATCTTGGAATATTTGCATTTTATACTGGTTGAACATCCCAAATTAGGAAATCTGAAATCCAAAATGCTCCAAAGAACATTTCCTTTGAGCATTATATTGGTGCTCAAAAAGTTTTGGAGGATCAAGTATTTCAATTTTGGATTCTCATATTAGGGATGTTCAACCTATAATGCCAAGCCCTAGTTCCATCATCTAAATTGAAAAGCACAAGACCAAATCTCACTAATGAATCCTTTGCACCACTCACAGCACTATACCCTTAGGACAGACAAGCTTCAGGAGGGATGAAGAGCTAGAAAGGTAGCATTATCCAGAATTGTGCTCAGCAACAGCCTCCTTTAACAGACAGCATCAGATTATTCATATGAAGCCAGATGTTTCATGTGCGTCTAAGAACCCTTTTTCCATGGTCTCTCTCAGAATCTGACTTTACATTAAAACTATTTGAGCACCACCATCTCACTATCAAGGAGCTAATCCCCTTGCCAGTTGGAAATGTCATGGACAATTTTACACTACAACTCTGAGGAACACCATGGAGTTCTTGCAAAAATGTTGAAAGAAGCTTTCATGAAAGCTCAATCATCACAACTTCCAGTAACTAAATCAGATAATTGGTAAGACTTCTTCTCTGCTCTTAATCAGATTTCCCTCAGAAACCATAGCCAACTGGGAAATAAAAGCCAAATTAGAACTTAGCTCCTAAAATAAACTAAAATGTATTTTAGAAAGATAAAAGAATGTCTAGTAAATGAATAATGATAAAAATAAAATCTAAAATATAGGCAAACATCTCTAATTTTCTGAATGAGGAAAATGTTCTAAACTTAAAAAATAAAAACATAAAGAAAAATATTAATATAATACTATATGATACATAAAATTTATGATATCAAGTATTAACAGTTAAGCAGCGGTCATAAAGTCAGGTAAATATTTACCCCAAATATAATAGACCAATATCCTCACTATACAAATAAATAAGAAAATACTAAGAAAAAATTAAGTTCTCAAAAGAGAAAATATAAATGCTAATATAAAGAAAAATTTTCAACTTTTCAAGACACAACTTCAAATAATGTAAAAACAAAGTACTATTTATTCACTTATCAATTTTAAAAGGTCTCAATATAATAATAGCTAACCAATTTATTATGTACCATGTACTTCTCTGAGTACTTTACCTGTATTAAGTAATTTAATTTTCACAACAACCCTGTGAGGGAAGCAATATTATTTTCATCATTCCTATATGATAAATGAAGAAAGTGAGGCATAGATAAGTAACTCGTTCAAAGACACACAACTCATAAATCACAGAGCTGGTATTCAATCCAAGGCAGTTTACCTCCAGAATCATATTCACAACCACTGTGCTATGTCACCTCAGGTTGATGAAAAAGGTATGGTATTTCAGGCATGTCCATTCATTGCTGCTTAGAGGTATATGGGGACAAAATTTCTGGAAGACAATTTCTTATGTATCAGAGTCTTGACAGTAATTTTTAGCCTTTGTCTCAATATTTTGACTTCTAGGAATCTATTCTAAAATAATATTTAAAATGGAATAGACCTATCTACAGAGACGTTCATGACAGCATTATATATAATTATGAAAAATAGGAAATAAGTGTCAGATGTTAGGAGAATATTTAAATTAATTTTAATTTGTAGAGACAGTGAAATATTTAGCAGCCAATAAAAATGATATTTAGACTTTCAATGATATGGGAAATACTTATGAAATAATGCCAAGCAAAATGTAGAATACAAAGTTTTATGTATACTATTTTATCTTTAAAAATACAGAAATAGATTCATTTCACAAATATTAAACTGCTCCTCTATGGTATCCATCAGTAAGCAAAACAAAAGCCCCTGCTCTGGTGGAGATAACTTTCCAGGGAAGCAGGAAAACAATTACCATATTAACTGGATAGATTACACAGTGAATTAGAAGGCTGAGGACAATCACAAAGAGAAAGATCAGAGCAGAGTGATGGGAACTGGAAATGCTGGGTCAGCACATACAGGCTGCAGAATTAAAAAGAAGTAAGGCTCATTGAGACAGTCTGATTTGAGTAAAGACTTGGAGGAGGTAGAAGAATCAGCCAAGTAAATACCTGAGGGAAGAACATTTCAGGTGAAGACAGCAGCAACAGCAAAGGCACAGTAGCAGATGCTATTGGTATCTTACACATATTTTGGGTCCTCATCAATATACACCTGAAAACAGTTTACTGCAAACACCTGTGACTTACTTCCAGCAGGCCTTTAAGTTCAGGCCTTGACTCATGATAAGCCAGTACTTGGGGCAAGTTGGAAGTTAACGGGCCTGGAAGCAGGACTGAACCAGTGACAGCTAAGGAGTTGTTGAAAAAATAACCCCAGGTTCCCACTTTTGGGTAGGGTAACACAGATATATGTTCTATATTGTCTTCTAGAGCAATGTTTTTCAAACATTAATCATCCAAAGTTCTTGTTAAAATGCAGATTTTGATTCAGTAGGTCTGGGGTGGAGCCTGAGATATTCATTTTAAGAAATTCCCAGGCAATGCCAGTGCTGCTGGTCCATGCTACGGTAAGTAGCATGGTCACAGTTATTCAGTGGGGTTGGGCCCACATGCCCACAGCAAAAACATACCTGGTGTTTGTACAGGTTTCCTTTCTATCCCTGACTCATTTCCTCTCTTCCACACAATGTTAATCTGACATCACCTTTAAAATAAACTATTGCATTTACCTTGTCTTAGGGTCTGCTTCTGATTCATAGGAATGTGCCTGGTAAGCTAGGGGAACACAGTGAATTCGACTAGCACAGAGTGAGTGAGGGGTCAGTAGTAGGAAAAAGAAAAGAACCCAGCAAGGCAATGGGAGAAGAGCACAGGGACCCCTATAAAGGTTTTGGCTTATTCTCTGAGTAAAATGAGAAGTCATTGTGGAGTTGTGAGCAGAAGATAGCATGAGGACACACTATGGCATTGATAGTCTCTCCCTGGCTCCTGGTGAAGCAAAGGGCAGAAACAGAGAGATCATTGTCGCAACCCAGGGAAGAGGGTAAGGCAGCACAGGGTCAGGAGCTGAAGGGAAGCAAATGAGTGGACTTACGAGAAGTCATCAGACTCTGGATATCAAGTGAAATAGTCAAGGAAATAGTTAACCCTATCAGGTTAGAAGAGAGGTCTGTACTAAGAGATATAGAAGTGGTCATCATCAGCTCGTAAGTGACATTCAAAGTCATGGGATTGAATGAGATCACTTAGAAGGCACGTGTAAATAGGAAAAAGGAAACTGAGTTCTGGAACCATTTTGGTTTTAGAAAATTGGATGTGAATATGCTCAAAATCAACAGTAGCAATGTCTGTATAGAGGGATTCTAGTTGGTTGTTATTTTTCCTTTCTGCCATTAACTTGACTTCAGTGTTACGTCTGCAGAACCAAAGACCCAAGGGATATGCAGCATCCAATGACATGTCATTCTGTCTCACTGTGTCCCTGCCAGTTGGGAACAATATGCAAAGAGTACAGAATTTTAACAACTCAAATCAGGCAATAAAATTAAATGAGATTTCAAAAGTATTATATAAGCGTGTGAACTATCCAATGAAATGGAAAGAAAATGTGTTTTGAACTAGATGAGACTAACCAAGCAGTGAAGAGAATTACAACCAACCTCAATGGGAGTGGGAAAAACTGTCACATAACAATAACCTGAACCCAGGAGACAAAAATATCTTCTAAAGGGCATTAGGTTTCTGTTGCTATGGTAAGCCTTAAAAGCAGGTCAATTTGTAGGTAAGTGACATGTAGAGAATCAAATATTGTGTCTAGACCCCAAATTTTTTAACCAGTAAATGTTGCAAATCAATAGTACAACCATCCTTTAAACAGGAAGATGTGGACTTTATCATAGAATGGATAAATCAAGTCCATAATTAGAATACAATTGTTTAAGAAAATGATTTCTGTAAAAATAGAAACAACCTATACTTAGTAGTTAAAAGGTTAGAATTATTGAGATAATTTGATTTATTAAACTAACATGTGAGTCAGGGGATTCTTAATATATACATAATTAATGATTTTTAAATTGTGATCTCAGCTACTCAAAGAGAATTTAGTTAAGTTTCTAAACAATATCAAGATGTTTAAGATAATTTGATATTCACCTTATTTATAAGTTTAATTTATTATATTTTAAAGAATTAGTTAATCTCTTGTGATTGCTCTGTTTATCAGTCAATTAAATTTCTTAAAAAGAAAACCAAACATTTTAATGTATAAATGCAGTTTAAAACATTTAAAATTGTTTTGCTAACCTCATTTGTAAATGGGACATGTTAATTCAAAGCCTCTTTGATTTTAACAGGTGATTGTTAAAATTGAATACATCTAAAACAGAATAAGAAATACCAGTTGAACTTAACAAATTAATAGAATCTTGATTTTTAAAAACTTGTAACTGTAATAAATTAAATATTAGTTTTAAAACAATATATGTAAATGGACTGTACTTATTCAGAAGCTGCTCTCAAAGGTACCAAAACCATCTTCGTTTTTACACTTCCCACTTTTTGGTAAAAAAAAAAAAAATGTAAGCAGCGGGGCTCAGTGGCTCAGCCTATAATCCTGCACCTTGGAGGCTGAGATGAGTGGATTGCCTGAGCCCGCGGGTTCGAGACCCGCCTGGGCAACATGGTGAGACCTTATCTCTACAATAAATAAAAAAATTAGCCAGACATGGTAGTGTACACCTGTAGTTCCAGCTACTTGGAAGGCTAAGGTGGAAGGATTGCTGGAGCCCAGCAGGTCAAGGCTGCGGTGGCTGGGAGCGGCCAATGCACTCCAGTCTGGGCGACAGAGTGAGACTCCAACTCAAAAAAAAAAAAAAGTAGATTCTCTTGTATTTGCTAAATTTTACAGAATATGAGGGGGAACACCAAAAATGGAATTATCTTTTGGAGGGTGGGCCCTAGTAGTACAGGTTTCCCCTGCTAGGTGAGTGTCCTAGGAACCCATCAGCATCAGTGTACTAGCTAACATTGTTGTGAGAGGCTGACTTTGGCTTAAGTAATTTTTTTTTTTTTGGTGGAGATTCTCTTGATGTGTTTGCCCATTTCATGACGGATGATTTATGAATGTACTTGCCCACACCAAGCTGATTGTTCAGCAGTTCTTGACCAAAACCAGCCTGACCTTCGTACCCCACCCTCCCTATTCCTCGCTCCGAGTGACATTTTGTTTGTTTCCCTAGATTAAAAAAAAAAACTCCTCAAAGGGAAATATTTTGCCAGTGTGGGAGAGGTGACACAAAAAATAGCATTAGCACTAAAAGACATCAAAATTGATGAGTTCAAAAACTGTTTTGAGCAGTGGAAAAAGCATCTTGATGGATATATTGCATCAAATGGAAAGAACTTTGAAGGTGACTGAAATTTAAACATGTAAGAATAAATACACAATTTTAATAATAACAATTTTTTGATGTCCCTCTCCATAAGCATATAATTTTATTTAGAAAAAGTATGTAATAGAACACAAAGAAAACTATCCAAATGAATGTAGTCCATACCAATACATTCACAAACTGGTAAATCTGTTTGTCTCTAAATACTAAGAAAATAGTGTAAGAATTCATATTAGAACTTTGTGTGTCAAATTCTTACATTCACAGAAAGATAAAAAGTGTATGATGCATTTGAAAGAAAGCATGTGTCAGGTTGTCTTTTATTGCTGGAAAGCTCTATTAGCCTATGAGGGCCCAATAGTGTTAGAATTTACATAATAATTCATGGGACTATCATGTATAAACTAGACAACTGTTTTTAAAAATGCACACCACATCTAAAAACAGACCAAATGAATCTCTAATGTTAGAAGTCAAGTTAGTAGTTACTTTGAGAAACAGCAAACACTATCAAATAGTCTATCAAAATAGAAAATCTGCAACTATGAGGTCTGACAATTAAATCCACAAACTTGCCACTGTGCCCTTAAGTTGGCGGCACTGTATAAACAATCCAGTAAAGTATCATAACCTTGGTATATCAGCGTTTCACAGCTGTGTTCGTGTCAACAGGTGGCAGTGTCTTGCTGAGTGGTGTTCATTATTGTTTAGTGTGTTTTTGTGTGCTGTAGTGGGAATGTCAGAGCTTGAATTAGAACATGAACAAACATTAAATTTCTTATTAAACTTAGCAAGAATGAAAGTAAAATCAGGGACATGTTAGTCCAAGTTTATGGGGATAATGGCATGAAGAAAACAGCAGTGTACAACAGGATTAAAAGTTTCTCTGAGGGGAGAGAAAGCCTCACTGATGAAGAGAGGTCAGGATGGCTAGTAATAAGCAGAACTGATGAAAATTTTGCAAAAAATTAGTCAAACTGTGCTGACTGTGAGAAGCATAGCAGACCAAATGAGCATCAATAGAAAAACAGGAAAATCTGTACTGAAAATCTTGGCATAAAAAAGGTGTGGCAAAAATGGCCCCAAAGGGGCTCTTGCATCACAACAATGCACCAGCTCACACAGCACTGTATGTGAGGGAGTTTTTAATCAGTAAACAAATAACTATGTTAGAACAACTTCCAGCAGGGCTCGGTGGCTCAACCTATAATCCTGCGCCTTGGGAGGCTGAGGTGAGTGGATTGCCTGAGCCTGCGGGTTTGAGACCCGCCTGGGCAAGCGAGACCTCATCTCTATAATAAATCAAAAATTAGCCGGGAGTGGTAGCGCACACCTGTAGTTCCAGCTACTTGGAAGCCTGAGGCGGAAGGATCGCTGGAGCCCAGCAGGTCGAGGCTGCGGTGGCTGGGAGCAGCCACTACCCTCCAGCCTGGGTGACAGAGTGAGACTCCAACTCAAAAAAAAAAAAAAAAAAAGAACAACCCTACTTACCCGATCTGGCCCCCAGTGTTTTTTTTCTTTACCTGAAGATAAAGGAAATAGTGAAAGGAAGATATTTTGATGACATTCAGGACATCAAGGGTAATATGATGACAGCTCTGATGGCCATCCCAGAAAGAGTTCCAAAATTGCTTTGATGAGTGTTCTAGGTGCTCGCATCAGTGCATAGCTTCCCAAGGGGAGTACTTCAAAGATGACTGTAGTGCTAATCCGCAATGAGGTATGTAGCCCTTTTTCTAGGATGAGTTTGCAAACTTCATTGTCAGAACTTGTAATAGCAAATCTATATAGACGCTAGCATAATTTTTTTTTTTTTTTTTTGAGTTGGAGTCTCACTCTGTCACTCAGACTGGAGAGCAGTGGCCGCTCCGGCCACCACAGCCTCGACCTGCTGGGCTCCGTCAATCCTTTCGCCTCAGCCTTCCAAGTAGCTGGAACTACAGGCGCGCACTACCACGCCCGGCTAATTTTTTTGATTTTTACTGTAGAGATGAGGTCTCGCCAAGTTGCCCAGGCGGGTCTTGAACCCGCGGGCTCAGGCAATCCACTCACCTCACAGCCTCCCAAGGCGCGGGATTACAGGCTGAGCCACCGAGCCCGGCTGACTCTTTTTTTCTTTAATCCAGACCTTTTCTGGCATGGTTCTAATTATTTACCAACTAATCAACACACACACTGGAAAGGGAGAAGAAACTGCTTTCAAGGCACCTCACAGAAAAGAATTAAAACAGCAACGATGAGGTTTAAACACAAGCTGTCGGAAAAGGGGCTCTTGTACCAATGATGCCTTTATCTTACCAAGAGGGTAAAGGAGTTTGGACGTCTGTCTCCGCCAAAGAGTTCCATCTTCATGGGAGATCACATCATGAGGCTTGTGCTTGTAAAGTTCATTGTAGAAAGACATCTTATCCAGGAAACTGTATACCTGCCAACATACACAGACATACAACTACATCACACATTCATTTTCAGGACATGCAAGAGGGTCCCACATTTATGCTTCTGCTTGTTCAGCCAGACTCTCCAATGCCCTACAAGCCCACCTCAGTGACTGTTGCTGGACATGCCTTCAGCCCTCTCGCCAAATCTCTACACTTTAACATCCAGCTCCAGTCCCCCTCACTCTGTGACACAGTTGTCTCTCTGAACAGTAAGGTCTTTACTGCTCAAGTGACATTTACTATACACCACCTAATTATTAGCTACTTATTTCCTGTATCTATTGCCATCTTCCAACTAGATATTAAGGAGTTTTATACTTAGTCTTAATAACCACAGTACCTATAGTAGGTACCTAATGAAAAGATATTTATTTAGTTTTTAGAACTGAGGCAGTATTTCTGGCATCTTTCATTCAACTTCAAACTAAGTCTTATAGTAGCAGTAGAACTACAACACGTAAAGCAAAAAGGGTTCCTAATAAAGGCTCCAAGAGCTCACCTCCCCTTCTATGTAGGCAACTGCCTGAACAACTTACCTTTTTGGCAGTGGACTTCCCCGATACAAGGGCTCGGAGCAACTGCAGGAGCGGAGAAAGGAGGTGGGGAAACATTCCACAAACACTGTCCAGAATGATCCCAAGACCAGAGGTTGGCTCCTCGGGTGGAAAGGAAAAATCACTGACCTTCCTGTTATTCATAAATTAACTTATTGCCAAATTGCCCAGCAATCAAAATAAATCCACAAATAATCCTTCCCTTTAGACATCATCACTCTCTAATAATTTAAGACGTTCATATTTCCACTGAAAAAGGATTTCATACAACTGATGTAGTGAGGACCTGAAGAGATGACCATGCCATGCAGGGACCTCTTTCTGACCATATGGCTACAGGATGACAGCATTGTTCACCTTTCCATTACATGTTTCCACTCAAGTGAAAGGACCCAACAACATATCAGCACTTGGCCACGACAGCAGCCACAGATGCTTGGTCTAGATATTGTTTTATACTAGCTTCTCCCAGGAACTGTGGTTCTGTAATACTGGACAGCATCTCAGAAAAAGAGGGTAGGAACTACAGGCAGATCAGTGAAGCTACAGTACCAGGGAAAACAAACTTATTTACCAGCCGGAACTCAGGGTCTGAGGCTGTTGTCAACACTAAGACCACATTGTTCTCTCCAAAGCCAAATTCTCATTCTAACTAGTTACAATACTCTGATGACTTATAGGATACAGTTAAATCCCCTAACACCATTTTCAAGAACCAGAGGAACGCTTTGCCTAAGAGACTGCAGATGTTAAAAAAGACTTGGTGGACAGGAGAGATGGCAAACTGGTAACAATATGGGCTAGACTCGTGTCAGACAGAACTGGCTTCTGGCTGACTCTTTCTAGCCATGTAAAGTTGGGCAAATCACTTCATATCTCTAAGCATTGCTTGTCAACATACAAAAATTAGTGAAAGTAATGGTATCCATTTCCTAGATTTTTATGAAGATTAAATGAGAAAACACACACAAATGCTTCGTATAAAACCTATCACAAAGCTCGTGTTTGAGAAAATCTTTTGCTCACAGAATGTCATGCAACAATTCTCTCTAACATACTTACTGTTCCCCAGAACAGCTCCGGAAGAGAAGGGTCTGCCAGGACTTCACAGGCTGTATCGATTACATCCTGTTGGGGGAGAAGAGGATATGGTTCATTTTCCCTAGGTGAACCAGTCTACATTTTAAAATTGTATTCTGTTGAAATAAAAACACCAATAAACACCGAGGCAGGAAGATTGCTTGAGACCTATAAGTTCAAGAACTGCCAGTACAACATAGCAAAACTCAATCTCAAACAAACAAACAAAAAACAACAAACACACACCAATAAACACCTTCACATAGTATGTCAGAAATGTTGGATTTAAAAAGTCAGATTACGCCTTGTGCAGGGTATGTGATGTGTCTGCTGTATGATGTTAAACATATTTACCTCTTTGAACTTTAAATGCTTTATCTGTAAAATGGGGACAACAATATCTGCTTCAGAGTATTGTAAGGATTAAGTGAGATAACATATGGGAGGAAGTGAACTGCAACTTATGTCATATAAATGTAAGTTATTACTAGGGCTCAGCTAGACTGTTCTCTTAGAGGGTAAGAACAATGTCTCACATTTTTTTGAGTTGGAGTCTCACTCTGTCGCCCAAGCTGGAGTGCAGTGGCACACTCATAGCCACCGCAGCCTCGACCTGCTGGGCTCAGGTGATCCTTCTGCTCAGCCTTCCAAGTAGCTGGGACTACAGGCACGTGCCACCACGCCCAGTTAATTTTTTGAATTATTGTAGAGATGAGGTCTACACCAAGTTGCCCAGGTTGGTCTCAAACCCATGGGCTTGGGCAATCCTCTCGCCTCTGCCTCCCAAAGTGCTGGGATAAAAGAGTCACCACGCCCGGCTAACTTAACTTTTTTAAGAACAAAAAGGCTGCAAGAATAAAAAAAAATGAAGGGGGAACTTCTAGAACAGCACTGTGCAACAGAACATTCTGTGATGATGGAAATCATGACACATGGCTACTAAGCACTTGAAAGGTGGCAAGTGCAACTGAGGAATTGTGTTTTTAATTTTAGCTACATTAAATTCAAACAGCCCCATGTGGCTTGTGGCTACCACAGTAGACAGCATAGTTATAGTCAAAAACAAACTTCAAAGACGATCAACCTATTATAATGTGTGGACTTCATTTAGATACTAATCCAAACAAATTTATGACAAATTTGTAACATTTATAATACAATGAGAAATCTGAACCAACTTGACATTTGAAGATACTGAGCTTGTTCTGGTATGATAATGGTTAGCAAGTTAAGTTTTACTGAAATATTTATAGATTAAATGATACCAGGCATTTGCTTAAAAATAGTCAAGGAAGGAGGGAACAGAAATGAAATAAGATTAATTGGTAATAGGTTCATGAGGGCTCATGATACAAGCTTGTCTTCTTTGTTATAAATTTGAAATGTTTTATTTTTTTAAAAAGTTACACTGACTAGGCACAGTGGCTCATGCCTGTAATCCCAGTACTTTGGGAAGCCAAGAAGGGAGGATCGCTTGAGCCCAGGTGTTCAAGACCAGCCTGGGCAATGTAGCAAGACTCTATCTATACAAAAAATTAAAAAAAAAAGAAAGCCAGATGTGGTGGCTCACACCTGTAATACCAGCACTTTGGGATGTGCAGGCAAGAGGACTGGCTGAGTCTAGGGGTTTGAGACTAGCCTGGACAACTTGGCGAGAACTCGTCTATACACTACATCAAAGCAATTAACCAGGTATGGTGGCACATGCCTGAAGATCACCTGAGCCCAGTAGGTTGAGGTTG
>CAUYQG010081597.1:0-21477 GCA_963574415.1 Tarsius wallacei | reverse complement strand
AAAGCTCCAACATGTGTCTAGAGTTCAAAAGTCAAAACTGGTAATTTAGGCCTAGGATTTGTCTTAGGCACAGTTCTACAGGATGGGGGATGACAAAAGAAAATCTGAGTATCACATGTTCTCACTCATATAGTGGACCTTTAACATTCATCGTAATGCTATAAGAAAAGGACTGATGGTGGTGGGAGACTATTGGGGGGGAGGGGAAGGGAGGTGGGATTAACAGTAGTAATATCTGTCTGGGGGCAGGGAATCACCCTTATCAACAAGGGTGGCTGAACGAAGCATATTTGTATTCCTAACCCTTAACTGTACCCCACAATATCAAAATTAAAAATATTGATATAAAAAATAAGTGATATTTCAGCTAGTTCAAATCACTTCCTCTCTAAGAAGGAAGAGGCTAAATATAATTCAACTTACCAAATGTAGGTAGGTTCTTTACCAATGTCTAATACTTGCAAAGGTTCTAGTTGTAAATCTGAATTCCTCATTTCCTCTAGTAATATTATGTATCCACATGCTTGCTGTGAGCTTTAGGAGGGAGATTATACTTTCCGACTCCCTGACTTTGGTTTTGGACAAGCTACTTTCTATAGACAATGATATGTCAGCAGTTATGATGTGAGCATTCAAAAAAATGTGGCTGTGAAATTTAGGTTGGCCTTATTGTCTCTTATCTTTCACCATGAGCGGACTATACCTCGTTAAAAACTGGTCCTAGAACGATAAGAGACAATGCAAACATGAACTCAAATCTTCCCTTTGAAACAAGACCAAAGTTTAGTCAGATTAAACAGCTGAACCTCAGCTAACCTGCAGATGAATGAATAAGAAATAAATGCTATTGTTGTTTGCTACTGAGATTTGTAGTTAATTATTGCATAGCAAAGGCTGACTGTGGGCATGGAGCCTTTTATTGCTGAATTTGCTTCTGGCAAACTAGACCCCCATTACAGAAGTAACAGGTCAGACTTGTGGAGTACAATAAATTATTTTGATCTAAAATGTATTCTCCATTTTACTGAAAATCTCTGTTCAAGAACACTTGGTTCAATCACTATGGCGATTCAGGGGGAAGAATAACTGAAATCTATCAATAGGATCATCTTGTCAACCTGATTTTTAAAAACAAAAATCAAAAAATAACCTTCACAATTTTCACCATTTGAAGAACATTCATATGGAACTAAAAAATTATGATATCTAGTTCTATCTTGAAGGTCCCTTCATATACCTAATATTTTACATTTTTGTTATCAGTCTACCAAGACTGTAATAACTAGTCATTAGTCATTGCCAAATAATTATGTGTATCTTTACCTTGTGCCATCTCTTCTTTTAGGATCGGTTGATGAAGAGAAGTAATACCTATAGTTTTTCATTCTGGAAGGATTTCCCTAATCCACTCTTTCCGGGGCCTCTACATGGAATTCTCTTGCCCTATAATGTAGAATCTTTTATTTGATTTATGCTAGGACATCATGGTTTTGATTTATACAAAGATATGCAGAGTCATTTATTCATCTTATTCTTTTTTTCTCATATAAAAGGTAATAGAAAATTACCCATAATCCATGGATCTATATTGAGGGAGAGGTGGCAGCAGAGTAGGAGAAAGTATGCTGGAAATGCATGCAGTTGTTCTTGAACTAAGGCATGATTCTAAAATTAGCATAGCTTCCAATGTTCTATATAATTCCACTTAGTGATAGCATAGAATTAAATTTTTCTATATTTATCACTATGCAGACCATGCATTACCTAATTTATGAGAGCCATCATAGCATAGTTATTTGGTATGCTATCACAAGTAACTTAGTCTCCAGGAACAAGTATTAATTAATCTAAGATATTTTTCTCTAAAGTGTATGAACACTTTCTGAAGACAGTTTAGCTTTATTTCAAAAGTCTAGAGGCCTCTTCTGTAATTCTGCTAAAGACATATGACACAGACTTCACAGATTATTTTAAATTTTCTGAGATATTTGTAACCTTATGGGATACTCTGACTCATAAGGGAAAAATGATCAAGCTGCTTGAATTGCAGTCTGGACAAGGCAGAGATTTTCTTTTGCTCTAGATCTTATTGATGTGTCACTAAGATATGAAGTTTGTGAAGCACTGCCAATTGCATTATACATTGTCTCTGGAATCTAGGGGTTTACCAAGTGTATTGGCACTTACTTAGTTGTGAGCTATATAAATACACTAATTACTCCTTAATTTGGAGGTTGACAATCCAATATATCTTAGGGTAGATTACTGACTATGCAACATAGTTTAATAATCTGAACGGCAAATTTTTGAATTTTTGTGAGATTTATTCTTTGGTCCATGGGTATCTTATTTGCTTTCCAGGTCTTATCAATATGTTGCCATCAATGTAGTAGACTAGATGATGATTGTCATGATGTTGCAACAAGGAAGATACCTGTGACCAAAACTGGGGTGCACTGAGAGGGTGTAAAGATGACTCTCAGACTGGAGAGTGAGGCATATTGTGTTATAACTATCTCTTGCCATTTCTGTTCATTGAATTTGAAGAAACCAATGAAAGACCAAAGAAAGAGGAGCAAGCAAAGAAGCACATTTATTGTCCAGATTTAATGTTGTGTGCCAATTATTAGGGGCTACTTTATTTGCCCCATTGAGAAGACCATATCTAAATTGTTCAAACTGAGCTCTTTCCTGATTACATGTACACATATTTGCTATCATTATCCCATACCTGTTTTTCCTCTGTATTAGTCAAACTGGAATATCAAATAGGTTAATGATAGAAATTAAAAAATCCCTGCACCTGTTACGTTTTGTTTTGCTTTGATGTTTTGTATTGTTTTCAGTGTTTTATGGTACTGGTCATTTATGTAGTGCTCTTCTTCCTCTTGATTCAGTATTGCTTTGTTTCCCAATTTTGTAAGAAGGTATATGAAAAGCCAAGTGGTGAAAGTTGTTGTGGATATCTTTCTTCATTATATGCTCGTAACTAAAAGAATTAATCATGGAAAGGATTTAGGTGTTTGGTGGTAAAAGTAGTGGACCCTCAGGGATGTCTGCTCCCTAATTCCTGGAAACTGTCAATGTTAGTATGCCTTTAATGGCACAAAAATACTTTTAAGATATGATCAAGTTAAGAACATTGAAATGGGAGATTATAGTGAATTATCTAGGTAGGTCTGATATAACCGAAAGGGTGTTTTGAGAGAGATGCAGGAGTAGTGAGAGCCAGATAGAAAATAATGTGGTGACGTTTTTAAAAACAGAGAGAAGGGGATTTAGATGCTACACTGCTGACTTTGGAGATGGAGGAAGCTGGGACAGGCTTGAGTACGTTGGTGGTTTCTGGGTGAGTGGTAGTTGGGGGGAAATCATGTATCTTCCAGTGCATGGTTTCCCATAGGAAACACAAGTGTTATGTGTTCTGTGGATAGTGGGCACAGATAATTTTAAAAGAGAGGCAAGTCACATCTGAAGATGAAATATAAATCCAAGCGCAATTTGGTTATGTTAATAGGAGTACTCAAGTGGGCATAATCTTTGGGGTTGTTCAAATCTAGCCCCCTGCATTGATATGAGCAGTAGGACATTTTGAATATTGCCAACTCCTGAGAAATAAGAATTATTAAATCATGAGTGGTATACACAAAAAATGTTGTGACAAATGTAATATTTCAGAAGCTGAAATATAAAGCAGGTTTTAATAGCTTACATTGGAGGAGCAGAATAAGTAAGTCCTGGTATTTTACTAGTGGTCTGTTTTAACATGAGTGATATGAGGTTACAAAATGTTGAGAAACGATGTGCTAAATTTTTGATATTTTAGCAGAGATGAAATAAATAATTCTGACTTATGATATTAGAATATTTTAAACATTAAATTAAGATAAATATCATCGTTTACTCTGCTATGAGCTGCTTTAGTTTGCTAGAATATAACCTCAATTAGCTAACGTAACTGAAAAACTTTATGTTGAGGCTGGAGTTCCTAGCAGTAAGAGAGAAATGATATTTTCCAGATATTAAATTCAGCCTCATGAGATGCAAAACACGTGGCTGAAGTAGATGATTTATTTGATAGCAAGTTCATTATCTAGTTACTAATCCTGAAAGGTTACAGGGCAGTTTTTAGGTATTCCTCCAATGTGAACTCTGCACAGTAATATTTACTGTAGGGTCATGGTTGCTAATGTATACTGCCTACTGCTTGCCACAAGCAGATGGACATGGAGCTGATACTTTAAATATGTGTGTTTACCTAATTTCCTAGCATCAGTCAAGGGGAGCACAGCTTGCAAGAAATGCTTATATATTTAGTGAGATGTATGGTAAGACATTCTTTCTCCATGATAGTGTCTTTGTTTAAAAGTGAAGCAGCACTGAAAAATAATTATAGAATGTCCCCCACTTACAGTGTCATCCTTTATGAACATCCTTGGAGGATCAGTTTGCCAGAAATAGAAAAAATTAAGGGCAGAAATATTAATTAATATAAGTATGCTGCATTGTAATCTTTTTTTTTTTCTTTTTTGAGTTGGAGTGTCACTCTGTTGCCCAGACTGGAGGGCAGTAGCACACTCCCGGCCACCACAGCCTCGACCTGCTGGGCTTCGGCGATCCTTTCGCCTCAGCCTTTCAAGTAGCTAGAACTACAGGCGCAGCTACCATGCCCGGCTAATTCTTTGATTTATTGTAGAGATGAGGTCTCGCCAAGTTGCCCAGGCGGGTCTCGAACCTGCGGGCTCAGGCAACCCACTCACCTCAGCCTCCCAAAGCGCGGGATTACAGGCTGAGCCAACGGCTCTGTATTGTAATCTTATATTCCTTAAGCATTACTGATTGTGACTGTATGAAAAAAATTGAGGATATGTGAGGCTTATTGGACATTAAACAAATGAAAATTTAACTAGTGTGTTGTCAACATTAAATACACAGGTAATTGAGGTGCTGCTCTCACAATGAAAAGAAAGCAGCGAATTAGGGTAAGGCAGTGCTCTGGTGCCCTTCAGGGAAAAGTCATTAAATGATATTGAGGAGTGGCCCAGTCATCCATCAGTGGAGCGCAAATTGTTTCAAGCAGATTTAGCCTCAGAATGTCTCCTTAGCTCCTCTTCTTGGTCAACAACTAAATTGTGTTTTTGCCATTTGACCCAAGCCTCCCTGTTTCCTGTTACTTGCTCACCTTAGCTGCAAAATGTCTATAGCCTGATTTTAAATCTCCAAATCAAATCTTCAGTTTATCTCTAGTTCAGGAGATTAAAAAGTGAACCTCCAGGCAGCAGTTAATAAGTAATTGTTTATTCAGCCATAATGTCAAGAGTGAAGTTCACAATCAATTCTCCAGAGGTCAACTTTAGAATTCACCTAAATACTGCTTTCTCTTCTCTTAGTAAATAACTGCTCAGTTGTTTCTTAAGGTTGATTAAGGTTATAGTAATAATTATATACTTCCTTTAATTAAATTGAATCACCGGCTAAGGATTATACTCACTAACAGGTGTTTCCATCATATTTTCTTTTTACTAACCAAAAAGTTACTAACATTTATTGAATGCATAGTATATGTTAGACACTATTTAAGTATATTTATACATTATCTTGTAATTACTTCCATCATACCTATTGTATCCAGCCTCTTGATCATTTTTACAAATGAGAAAATCAAGACTTATAAGGGTTTAGAAAAAGTTTTGGTCTATACAGATAAACAGTATTAGAGGAGGAACTGAAAACTCAGGTCTTTGCAATTACACAGACTTCATTCTTAATCACTGTACATGACATTATTTAGGTAACAATATGCATGCTCCTAGATAAAGAGTTTATATTTATGATTTCTTTAGTACAACTTGATAATCATTAAGCATTTTTTAAGCCTAGGTACTGGGATAGGCATTGAAGATATAGTTATAGTCAATTATTTTTCCTATATTTAGCAGCATGGTCTAGTTATTGAATGGAGAGAGGGATAGATGACTGCTAATTTTAGAGAAAACAGTATGATAAATGTCACTATACAAATTGCTTTGCAATATGGAGATGAAAGAGATAAATTCCAGCAAATTGTTTATAAATTTGCCTTTAGCTGCTTATTAAAGAAAGCAGAATTTGTGTTAGCACTGTCTTAATGGGTCGGTTCTACAGTACCACTATGAAGTATGTCAGTCTCATAATTGCTCACCCAGGAAACCAAGGGAAGTACTTTGTGAGAAAATTTCACGTTTTAATTTCACTGGTTATTATGCTAAAAACCAATTTACTGGTTGCTATAGTAAAAACTTAAATATACATATAATTTTCTCAAGGCCAGTCCGTGTACCAGAGAAAAATAAATATTTTGTGTGGAACAAAACATTCTGCAGAATTATACTCACCTATGTTCACATTCAAACATCACATATCCTTGTCTCTCTCCTTTATGTCATGTTTTTATAATTCTAGAGCTGCTAAGTCAAAGGAGTTTCCGCATAAGCCACAAGAAATACTGGGAGCTATTTCCTCAGACATCCTAGATCCTGATATAATCTGAATGTGTTCCTTTCTCATAGTAAGTTTTCCCACAGTAACCACTGATATCTTCTCTTATCTGCTCACCTAGGCAGCCCATTAAAGATCCTAAAAGTTAAGAGATGGGAAAGACTAACCTGTCAATTCACAGAGGAGATTATGTTTGAATTAAGATTTATAATACAGAACTCCTATTTATTTTTCATAAATATTTATTTTAAGAATTAAAATTTTAAATGATTCAGGTGGGAGGAAAATCTGATTCTACCAGACACAGATTATCCCTCACAGATCCGATGTACTGCCTTGCTGCTCCATTTTGCTGCACAGAATTTCCACAAGAAAATTCACACATAATTTGTTGTCCTGGATTGTGAACCAAAGTTGCTCTGTCCTGCATTTGATGCCCTGGATGCTTGGCTAGCCAGGTTACAGGAAGGGGTACACCAAGTAGTGGAATTGGATGTGCTGTGAAAGGTGCAGTGCATTTCTTTTTAAGAATATGTAATTTCCCTCCATGTGATCAATTTTCTGTTTTTGAAACAACCCAGATGATGGGAAAGGCATTTACTGTTTTAGAAATTTTTCCTTTTTTCTTTCTGAAACATAAAATGAAAAAACTTTTACATTAAAAGATATTTAGCTTTAGCAATAATTATAATGGCTAAATATTAAGCAGTGCCAAAGTGTGTAATGATTAGTAGAATATTTTCCATTCCAATCCCATACCCATAACACTTAGAACTGTATCTGTTCTTCAGAAGGTACACGGGGTATTACAAAAGGAAAGAATGAGTGAATGGTCAAATATTTAAATGAATTACCTAGTCCTGGGAATCTTAAGCAGTTAATGAAGTATTGTGTTAATCATGACATTGAAAACATGAATGCAATAATGTTGAGTGAAAAAAAATCAGAATATAAAATAGTGTCTGCAGAAATGGTTCTTAAGTGTACATCATATTAACTAGAAGGCTTGTTAAAACACAGATCACTATGTATCAACCTCAGTCCCTGTTTCAGTAGGTCTGGACTGACTGAGGCTCAATAATTTGCATTCTTAACAAGTTCCCAGAAGATGCCCATGCTGCTGGTTTTAAAATCACATTTTGAGAACTACTCATCTAAAGGATAATTGCAAGTATGTAAAACAAGCAAACAAAATCATGCTTGGAAAAGCTGTGAGAACACAGTGTTAACAGTAATTATCTTTGGGAGATAGAGTTGTGACTTATAGTTTTATTATTTCTACTCCTTTTTATTTTCCAAAGTTTCTTTGTGGCAATCTATTACTTTCAAATGGAAAATTTGAAAAAGTCCAAGAAATTTAAATGTAAAAAACAAAAACAAAATGCAGTTGGTACGTAATAAAGGGAGATACTAATTTTCTCTGAGGAGAGGATAATGAAATCTGAGGTAGACTTAAGTTACTAGTATGTGCTTACTTTAATATTATTTGTATTGACTCTGTTAGAACTCCCTGACACTAAATTAGTCCTTCTCCTGACTCCTAGAGTCACTGTCTCCTAGGAACTTTGCTTCACTCTTTTGAAGCAGATCCCATAGATGCTGATTACAAGCCAGTCCACACTCAGCTGTTCATGGTTATCAGGGTTTTCTTGAGACCGGGGCTCTGATTGCTGCTTGTTTAACATGTTATTGGGTTGGGTATGCAAAACTGCTTCTTTTACACAAGGTTACCTAGAGTGTGAATTATTGAATATTTTCTATTTGTCTGTTTGGATCCACTATTTTCCATCATTTTCCCTATTCCAGGAGGCAGGTAATTTTGGACTGCATCAAAGAATTCTCTTGATTTTTTTTCCTACGTGTTTTGACTAACGGGAAGTACCAGAAGATGGGAGGGGCATGAGGTTGGTGTATATTACTCCTCTGTCTTCTTCCCTGAGGTTGGCAGGGGCTGTATTCGTCGACTGAAGGCTTCAGCTACTCTAAGATTTTCCTCTTTCAACTACATTGCTATATATTCAGAAACTGGTTTCTTTCTTTACCTTTTCATATGTATAAATGCTGGTTGCTCCTTTGTGTGTTTGATGAGGTTTTTGCATTTCTTATAGGCTCCCCTTAATCTTGTCCATAACTTTGTACATTATATTTGTACAATTTTACTGTTATTAAACTCTTCTAATGTTACAACATATACCTAACCCTGAATTGTACCCCACATCTTTATAATAAAAAATAAATAAATAAAATTACAACATGTAAGTAGTCTATCTGTTTCTTGTAGGGTTCTTTGCTGGCACACCTTCTTTTAATTTTATTTCCCTGTCAGTAGAAATGGTCCTTCATCTCACAGAAAGTAAGAATCAGAAGCACTCCAGGGCCTAGCATTAAATCTAAAGAACATTGACTTTAAAGCAAACCATATTGGATCAAATCTGAGTTTAGCCCCTTCCTTGCTATGTGACACAGCAAAAATTTTTCAGACTTGGTTTTTATCCTTAAAAAGGGCGATTATCATAACTATAACTCAAATCTATTTATTTACCAGTGGTCATATTATTCCTGTTTTTTTCCTTAGTCTTCTTAGTTTGGCTTTATCTCTATGTCTTCTGAAAAATGAACTAATGCTGGATAATTATATAAAAGTGTAGGGCTTATGGATATTATATTCCTCTAGAGAAGATTTATTTTCTTCTGACTGGAAGTTAGACTAGAGGTGGATTAATCTGTTTCAGTCTTGACTGACATGGTTTGATCCTGGATTTTAGGCATTGTGAGCACTACTATCTGTTTCTGATTTGCCTTTATTCCTAGAATGTACACATGAGGGTTTTTATTTTTTTTTAAAGGGACGTATTAACTTGGGCTCCTTTTCCTTGGCAGCTTTTGAAATAATTTTTTTGCTCCTCAATTCCTTGAGAATGCTAAACTTTCTTCTTAATTTCTTATATCCTTAGTTATTATATGTTAATTTATTGTCCTCTCACATATGTGTCAGTTAAGATTCAGACAATGCTTAAAGGGAAACATTTTGTAGATTGTCATGTCAATCTTCTCTGAGATTTGGCTCCTCAGATCCTAGCTTCCCCTGTCACCCTGAACTTCAATTTTCCTCCCCCTCACCTTATGACATTTCTTTTGAACTACTCAGGCTATCAATTTGTCTTTATGCTGCACATTGAAAATCAGCAAATGCCTCCTGAGGATACAAGAGCAGAAATGGCTGTTCACTTCAATGTTTCAGTTACCTGGGATATTAGCCTCTCAACTACTGACTACTATAGTTGCTTCCCACTGCATGTAAACCACTGTCTACATACATATGCTATATTGATTTTATATTTTTTCTCAGTAGGAAGATTGGGCTACAATAGATGCTACTATATTAGAATTTGAAGTTGAAGTTTTGTCCTAGATTTCTGATATTGGTAGTCAACAAAAAGTGCTGAATATTATCTATTCAAAGACATGCACTCACTTTAATTGTGTACCACTGATACTTAGACATCCTTTATTATAGATTGTCAGTCCTAATCTCATTTTCAATGTTACACTTCCCAAATCAGCTTTGTGACTTTTTCATTTACTTTTCTTCCAATCCTGCACTTTGTACTGTACTGGGGCTTCCACAGTATATCACTCTCACATATTTATTTCTTCATATGTTTTCAGTTATGGTCATCTTACCTACATCATAAGGAAATTTTTTATTCATCTACAGTAACACCAAAACATAATGTGTCTTTATAAATAAACTTTTCCATTTAGGCTATTGACTTAATTTTTGTTCTGTTACTTTACCCTTTTTATCAGTATTTCTTTCCAGTGTTTTATAGCCTTTTGTTGTCATTCAAAATACTGAGTGATTTTCTGTATGGCAATATTCAGTGAGTCATACTCTACAGATCTCTACTAAAGGAGATCTCTAAATGTTCACTAATATAAAGAAACTAACAGCAGTGCTTTTTGAAAATGGCTGAGGACTCAGGAACTTATATTTTCCTTGAATCAGGGAAGGATAAGTCTGCCTGACAAGGGATCTGGAAGTGAATGTTCATTGCTTTAGACAGATATTATTAGATAAGTTAGGAATTTTGCAGGACAATCTTTCAGGTATTACCACAGCTTATAATTTAGTGGTAAATGACTTTGAAATAGACCTAATGCCATGAGAATGTTTCTCCAGTAGAAGATTCTATGAGGCTAAAAAAATATAAAATTTTAATAATTGATGATTATATAGACAAATTGCATTATCAAATTTGGAAACTTCTACCACTTCACCACATGTACCACATATTTTCAAATAATATGAGCTTTCTCAAGTTCAGGAATGCTCCAAATGTTTTCTTTAATGGCCCTTTCCCTAAGGTAAGCTCAACAATAAATTCATCATGTCTTTTCTGTGTTCCCACAATGTGCAAAGTGTGAAGCTGAAGTGATATATAAATTGCAGTTTTTGGTTTAAAGAATGTACAGTTTTGTGGAAGAGGAGGATATTTTAACACGATAGAAGTGTGATAAGTATAGCAACAGAAGTATGCTAATTTATATTTGTATATATCTTTGCCTAAATCTAAGAACTATCAAACAAACAAAAATAATATAAACCTCTGCCAGCTCAGTCACTTACTCAAACTGTCATTTATCTTGTTCCAGATCCCTGTTATGCTGTACCATTTACAAATTATAGAATATGATTAACTACTATGCATGCCTTCCTTCACTCATGTAACTACTATATCATCTCTTTCATAAAATCATTCCTCTAAAAATTTTTGATTTTTTACTCCTCAACAGTAGCACTCCTTCCTTTGTTTTCTCATGGTACAAAGCATAAACTTCTGTTACGAAACTAACATTACTAAGGCATATCACTTTCCTATCCAAGAAATGGTAATCTTCTTGAGAATAAAGACTATATATGGCTTCTCATTGTGTTTGAAAAGCTTTTGAGTAGCATTTTAACGAACAATTTTAATGAATAACTGTTGACTGAATGAATAAGTTACCTCTTATTTTTCTCTTATTTTGTCATTGAATAAAACAAAGACCACTGCAATTATATCTAAATATTTACCCTTCACAGGATTATTCCCATTGTGCCCCCCCTTTGACTTATCTCTGTTGAGACACATGTGGCCTAATTATCAAATCCATTGGTCTGACAGTTCTCATTTCTGTTTATTTTGCTGTAAAGAAAATTTAGCACAATAAACTTATTTTTATTTCCCTTTTGGCTTAATTTATTTTTATAGTTAAATATCAGAAGACAGAGGCATAAATGTTTTTTCTGGTTAGTAGTGTTCTGCAGAGCAAAACAAGAAGATTTGACTTCAGGTAGATCTATTTTTGAATTTTTTTTTTTTTTCTTTTTTTGAGTTGGAGTCTCACTCTGTCGCCCAGACTGGAGTGCAGTGGCCGCTCCTGGCCACTGCAGCCTCGACCTGCTGGGCTCCAGCAATCCTTCTGCCTCAGTCTTCCAAGTAGCTGGAACTACAGGCGCACGCAACCATGCCCGGCTAATTTTTTTGATTTATTGTAGAGATGAGGTCTCGCCAAGTTGCCCAGGCAGGTCTTGAACCCGGGGGCTCAGGCAATCCACTCACCTCAGCCTCCCAAAGGCGCGGGATTACAGGCTGAGCCACCGAGCCCGGCTTATTTTTGAATTCTAACTTGGCAATTGAATGAACAAGATCTGGGCTGTGATTGGGCTCAAAGAAATTAGATAACTTGTAAACCATCCATTTTCTTTAAATTTTAACTGTCTTTTTTAAAATTAAAAATATTTACCACACATTATTGATATGACATGTAATAAATGAAGCATATTAAATATTATACACATTGAATGCCTGAAATTATTTTTCTTTCTCAGAAATATGTCATATATTTAGAGATATTTTACTTTTATTTGCAAGCAAGCTTAAACAGCATTAATCTTCATTGGCATTATGCCTCTGAAATTTTATCATCTTTTTTGGCAAGAAAATATAGGAAGGGCTCTATAATTTGATGACAAAAATTAGACACAAACCTAAGTTTAATATGTGTCAAGATTATTATGGCACGCTTTTAATGACCTTAGGTCACAATAATTCTATGATTTCTTCCATGAGTTTTACACTTTTAGCTCTTTCATTGTCAGTAATCCATTTTGGGTTAATTTTTGTGTACAGTGTGAGGTAGGGTCCAACTTCTTTCTTTTGCATGTGGATACCCAGTTGTTTCAGAACAAGTTATTGAAATAACATTTTTTTTGCAATTTACTTAGTTAGAAATTAATTGACCATAAGTGCAATGGTTTATTTTTAGGTTCTTTCTCTATATTTCTTATGCCAGTACTGTTATGACCTGATCCAACAATTGGCTGCTTTCCTTGCAGTCAATCAAATATGAGAGGTGGAAAACTGGGAAAAGAAAGGAATTTTATTCTTATACCATGGGATCAGGGAACAGGCTATGTATTCACCAAAAACCTGTTCATTTAAGCAGAGTTTTCATCCAGTATTTATAATAAAACATCGTTTCTTATCTTTTTCTATTATTGATTAATAATTGATTAATAATGACCATTACTCAGTTTCCTTTTTAGTCAGTGTTTAGACCCCAAACAGTTAATGTCACAAATTGGTGCTCAGATTACATCAGTCCTGTCATTCTTCTGAGTTACAGTTATCTTGATCAATTTGGGGCTGTGTACTTTCCAACTGGTTGTAGTTTTTTGCTTATCCTGGGAGTTCTGTTTCACAAAGCTTAATTAAGCATTACATACACATAAAATTAATACAAAGATATGAGAGAAGGTAGTTGTTATTGAGAGACTAGGAGAACAAATGCATTTCCGGGTTTTAGAAAGTTTCAGCAGGGCCCATTTCTTATCTAGCTAGAGCAGAGACTTTTTCAGGTACATGAAGTTTGTGTGTATGTGTCACCTGCTTATCAGGGGGCTCAGTGAGGATGATTGTGTTCCCTTCAGTATCATCAACAGTTACCAGATCCAAGGACAGTGAAGAGGGGTCAAGGAAAAATGTTTACTTTTAAATTCAAACAGCTTCTTTGTTTAGCCTCTTTGTTTAACCCAACTCAGCTTAATATAAGTTTCTAAGGCTTTTCTAAATCACTGTTTTAATATAACCAAAATGGCCTCTTTTCAACCTGTAACAGTACCACATTGTCTCAATTACTGTAAACTTGTAGTAAGTTTTAAACCTGTGTAAACTTTATTCATAAAGTTAACTGTCATTAACTACACATCTAAACTCTAATGTTCCATTATTTTTTTGAACAGAAAGAAGTTAAATGTTTAAGTTATAGCCATTATAAAACTGGGTACAAAATTCATAAAAATTCATCGCATACAGGTGTGATCTCTCAGCCATCTTCTAGGAATACATAGACGATATTATCCTCATCAGCTGCTTACTCTAATCACTTGACTTGATTTCATCTCATTGTATCCTTACTATTTCCACTAGATTTGAGTGGAATTATTTGTTTTATAGGTGATTACCTTATCATTTTTTTTCATTTCTCATATTTTCAAGACTTCTCTCTCTTTTACTTTGCCATTTGAAAGGATCACTTTCAGTTTTGGGGGGTCAAACTTCATAGGTGTTTCTCATAAGTAGTTTTTCTTATTGTAACAAAACCATGTTGTGAAATTGTTTTATCAATTAAGATAATCTATGTAGAGGTTCAACAACTTCATAACTTCAAAGCTTTATGGTAACAAAATCTGATAACTCAATCCTGCGACCTTTCTAACATGAGACTTTTAGTCTCTGAAGAGCTCCAGTTGATAGAAGTCTATTTACATCTGGTAGAATTCAGCTGTGAAATCATCTGCCATTTTAGTAGGTAGATTATTTACTACTGTGTCAATTTCTTTGTTTGTTATTGGCCTGTTCATAGTTTCATTTTCTTCCTGTTTCAATATTGGCAGGTGGTGTGTTTCCAGGAATGTATTCGTTACCTGTAGATTTTTAGCTTATAATCATATAGATAATTAAATATTATCTGATAATATTTTGTATTTTTTCAGGATCACATGTAATGCTGCTTTTTTCAATTATAATTGTATTTATTCAAATTTTCTCTCTCTCTTTTGAGTACTCATATGTTAGGTGTGTATACACATTTAAGATGGATATTTCTTGCTGATGAATTAAGCCCTTTTTCATTATGTAGTGCCCTTCATTGTCTTTTTTAAACTTTTATTTGTTTACAGTTTTTTTTTTCTATGAAAAGAATAGTGACTCCAACTCTTTATTTTCCTTTGCATGGAAGATCTGTTTTTATCCCTTCACTAGAGCCTACAGGTGTCAGTGAAGTGATATGAGCTTCCTAAAGGCAGCAGAAGGACAGGTGGTATTTTTTTTAAATCCAATTTGCCACTCTGTGCTTTAAAGTGGGGGCATTTAGGTCATGTTAGTTATTGATAAATGATAATTTGCTTCTATTGTATTTTTGTTAAGAAGTTATTTTGTGTTCTAAACTTTGTGGCAGATTTGTATGATCTGTAAGCTGTGTGCTTACATGTGTAAGCTGTGTGCTTACATCGTGTTGGATGGTATTGTTCTTTTATTTCTATGTTTAGAACTCCCTTAATGTCTCAAGTAGGGCTGGCCTACAGATGGAAAATTCCCTTAACACTTATTTGTCTAGAAAGAACTTTAATTCTCCTTTACTTATAATGCTTAGTTTGGCAAGGTAAGTTTGGCTGGCATTTTTGTTTGTTTTAAATGCTACAAATGGGTCTCCAATCTCTTCTGGCTTGTAAGACTTCTGTTGTGAAGTCTGCTCTTATTCTGTTGGGTATTCCTTGGTAAGTGGTCTGTCCTTTCTCTCTAGTTGTCTTCAAGACTTATTCTTTCATGAGGACCTTGGCAAGTCTATTAATTAATTATGTGCTTTGGAGATGGTTCTTGGATCTGCATAGCAGCCTCTCTAGCAAGATGGGGAAAGTTATCTTCAATTATATATCTAAAGACTTATTCCAAGTTGTTAACACTTTCTTCTTATCTGGATTTCACGCCCAAGTGGAATGACAGTAAGGGGAGAAGACACACACACAATGGTGGCTGGAACCACCATTTTGAAACCACAGTCCTGACAAATTGAGAGATAAGTTTTTCTTCTTTAGGTTTTATCTCCTGCAGTCTCAACTGCCACCAGTTGTAATTACCACTGCAGGCATGACAGAATAGAGAAAAATAAGAGAAAAAAGTGTATACATTCCAAACTCCTTAGGGGTTTTAAGGAGTCTCTTATTCATTCATTGAGCCAGTAATAGAATAAACTTCTTGGGGCATTCTCTGTGCTCTGGCACTTACTTCTAGGTTTTCAATACCTGGAGCTCTGGCCAGGGTTGTCTAATATATATATATTTCTAATATAAGTTTTCTTCAGTCTGAAGGACATAATTTATTCCATTTTTCACTAGTCTGTTGGTGATGAAATGTATTTGTTTTTCTTCATTAAACAATGTCATAATTCTTTCACCAATTCTAAATGATATTTTGAATGAGTGTAGAGTTCTGGCTTGATATTTCTTTTCTATGGCATTTTAAAGGTACAGTTCAATGTCTTAGAGACTTTATGGTTCCCTGTGAGAAATCTATTAATTCAAGCTGTTTCCATATAAGTTATGAAATAATTTTCTGATTGTTTTTATTTTTTTTTTCTTTTTCTTTGTTTTTTGGCAGTAAGATTATGGTTTGTATTGGCATAGTTTTCCTTGATTTTACCTATTTTTGTTTTGCTGAACGTTTGGGATCTGTAAATTTATGTCCTTCAAAGATTATGACACATTTTTGCCATTATTTAGCTTTTTTTCCACTATGATATCTTATTCTTCTTCTAAAATTTAAAAGCAAAAACTTTAGGTATTTTGCTAATATCTCACAGATTTTAGAGGCTGTATTCCAAATGTTTTCTATATTTTACTCTCTGTTTTTCAAATTGAACCATTTATATTGACTTATAACCAAGATCACTATTTTCCCTATCCTTTCCATTCTGTTATTGAGACCAATTAACACATACTTTTATATTAGATGTTTTAATATCTAATTCTAAAATTTGTTTGATGTACTTTGAGTTTTTATTTTATTGCTGAGAACTTCTATATTTGTATTCTTTTGGTTGTTGTTTTTCTTTGCATTTTTTTATTATAAAGATGTGGGGTACAATTCAGGGTTCAGTACACAAACATTGATTATGCAGGTACCCTTGTTGATGCGGTATGCCCCTCCCTCCCCTAGCAGTTTCTGCCTGTCCATTGACAGTTTCCCACTTCTGCTAATCACTTTCTTATAGTATTATAATTGTTCAAGGTCCACTTATGAATGACACTGTATGGTTCTCTGTTCCTTGTTTCTGTGATAGATCAGTGAGTATGATCGACTCTGAATCCACCCACGTTGCTACAAAGTCCATATATTTGTCCTTCTTTATGACTGCATAATATTCCATTGTGTATATGTACCATATTTTTTATCCAGTCTAGCTTTGATGGGCAACATGGTTGGCTCCATGTTTCTGCTATTGTGAATAGAGCTGCAACAAACATACGTGTGCAGGTATCTTTTTTTGTAGAATGATTTAAGTTCCTCTGGGTATATTCCCAGTAGGGGAATTGCTGGGTCATATGGAAGGTCGATTTCTAGTTCTTTCAGATACCACCACACTGTCTTCGAAAGAGGTTGCGCTAGTTTGCATTCCCACCAGCAGTGTAGAAGCTTTCCTTTTTCTCTGCATCCTTGCCAGTATCTGTTGTTGTTTGTTTTATTAGTGATGGCCATTCTTACTGGGGTTAGGTGGTATCTCAGTGTGGTTTTGATTTGCATTTCTCTGATGATGAGTGAGGCTGAGCACCTTTTCATGTGTCTGTTGGCTGCCCGTATATCTTTTTTTGACGAGTGTCTATTCATGTCTTTTGCCACTTTTTAATGGGGCTGTTTTTTTTTTTCCTTTCAGTGCTTTTGAGTTCCTTGTAGATATTAGATGTTAAGCCTTTGACAGATATATGGTTGGCAAATATTTTTTTCCCATTCTGTGGGCTGTCTCCCTGTTCTCTTGATGGTTTCTTTTGCTTTGCAGAAGCTCATTAGTTGGATGAGGTTCCACTTGTCTATCTTATTTCTTAAGGAATGGACATTTAGGGTTCTGAATAGGAATTGGTAGCAAGTTCCAATTTCCATAAGGGTGTCTCCTGCATTTTCTAAGATTCTTATAGTTTGAGGTTTTATGATTAATTCTTTGATCCATTTAGAGTTAATTTTGTATATGGTGATAGGTAGGGGTTTTGTTTCAATCTTCTGCATGTTATCAGTCAGTTTTTCCAGCATCATTTACTGAATAAGTTCTCTTCTCTCCAGTGGTTGTTGTTGGAGGCTTTGTCAAAAGATGAGTTGGTTGATATATTGAGACTTTGCTTCTGGATCTCTATCCTGTTCCATTGGTCTATGTGTCTATTCTTGTACCAATACTAGGCTGTTTTGATTACTGTAGACTTATAGTAAAGTTTGAAGTCTGGAAGTGTGATACCTCCTGCTTTGTTTCTTTTGCTAAGGATTGTTTTGGCTATTTGTGGTCATTTATGTTTTGATATGAATTTCTGTATTGCCATTTTGAGGTCTGAGAAGAATGATGTTGGTAATTTAATGGGTATTGTGTTGAATCTGTAGATTGCCTTTGGTAGGATGGACATCTTAACAATGTTGATTCTTCCTATCCATGAGCATGTAATATTTTTCCATTTGTTTGTGTCGTCTTGGATTTCTTTGAGCAGTGTTTTGTAGTTCTCATTGTAAAGGTCTTTCACTTCTCTGGTTAGGAAGATGCCTAGGTATTTCATTTTGTGTGTGTGTGTGTGTGTGGCTATTGTGAATGGGATTGTGCTTTTAATTTGGGTCTCTGCCTGCCTGTTGTTGGTGTATAGGAATCCAACTTTTGCACATTTATTTTGTACCCAGAGACTTTGTCAAAGTCCTTTATCAGTGCCAGCAAGTTTTTGACACCTTTTCTTGGATTTCCAAGGTATAGGATCATATCATCAGCAAAGAGGGATAGCTTGACTTTCTCTTTTCTTATATGGATACCCTGGATTTCTTTCTCTTGTCTAATCGCCCAAGCTAGGTCTTCCAATACCATAGTTGAACAAGAGGGGTAAGAGTGGGCAACCTTGTTTTGTTCCAGTTTTCAGGGGAAATGTGTCCAGTTTCTGTCCATTTAGCAATATGTTAACTGCATTTATCGTAGTGGCACTTACTATTTGAGGTATGTTCCCTCTATATCTAGGTGTCTCCGGGTTTTTCATCAAGAAGTGATGCTGGATTTTATCAAAAGTTTTCTCTGCATCTAATGAGATAATCATGTGGTTCTTGTTTTTACATCTTTTGGTTTATTTAGTTACATTTATGGTTTTGCGAATGTTGAACTGGCCCTGCATCCTGGGGATGAAGCCTACTTGGTCATGGTGGATAATTTTTGACACGTGTTTTTGGATCCAATTTGCTAGACTCTTGCTGAGGTTTTTTGCACCTATTTTTATAAGGGATATTGGCTTATAGCTCTCTTTTGTTGTTGTTGTTGTTGGATCTTTACCTGGTTTGGGTATCAGTGTAATGTTAGCTTCTTAAAATGATTTGAGAAGAATTCCATCTTTCTCAATTGCCTGGAATACTTTCAGTAGGATTGGTATCAGCTCCTTCTTGTACATTTTGTAGAATTCTGCTGGAAAGCCATCTAGTTCAGGGCTTTTTTTGTAGGTAGTTTTTGTATGACTGAGTCAATTTCCTGGGTTGTTATTTGTCTTTTTGGTGTCTCAATGTCTTCTTGTTTCATCCTGGGGTGGTTGTGTGGTGTCAGAAAGTCCTCCACTTCATTTAGGTGATCAAGTTTGTTTCCATATAGATGTACATAGTAATCTCTGATAATCTTTTGTATTTCTTCAGGGTCAGTTGTGATTTGATCTTTTGTATTTCTGATTGTGTTTATTTGGGTTTTATCTCTCTTTTTCTTGACCAGTCTAGATAGGGGATCATAAATCTTGTTTATCCTTTTAAAGAACCAGCTTTTTGTTTCATTGATTTTTGTGTTATCTTTTTGTCTTCTGTGCCTGGATTTGGGCTTTTATTTTAGTGATCTGGATTCTTTTGCTGAAGCTAGGGTTTTGGCGGTCTTAGCTTTTCAGCTCCCTTAGGTGTCTTGTTGGGCTCTCCACTTGTGATCTTTCTGTTTTCTTGATGTGTGCTTGTATACATATACATTTCCCTCTTAGAACTGTTTTCATGGCATCCCAGAGGTTTTGGTAAGATGTTTTTTCATTTTCATTTGTTTCCAGGAATCTTTTAATTTCTGCTTTGATTTCAGTGTTGACCCAATAGTTGTTCAGCATCCTGCTGTTTAGTGTCCATGTCTGTGGACTTTGGCAAAATGTTGTTGGTGTTGACATTTATTTTTATTCCACTGTGGTCTGAGAATGTGCAGAGCAAGATTTCAACTTTATGGAATTTTTTTATGCTTGATTTATGGCCAAGGATGTGATCAATCTTGGAGTACATTCCATGTGGTGATGAGTAGAATGTATATTCTGTGGTTGTTGGGTGCAATAATCTGTAGGTATCTATTAAGTCCAACTTGTGGAGTGTAACGTTTAGGTCCTGGATCTCCTTGTTGCTTTTTTGCCTCAATGATCTATCTAGGGCTGTTAGTGGGGTATTCAAGTCTCCTACTATAATAGTGTTAGAGTCAATATCTTTTTTAGTTTACTTAGTAGTAGCCTTATAAATGCTGGTGCTCCTGTGTTGGGTACATATATGTTTAGGATGGATATTTCTTGTTGATGGATTGTACTTTTTATCATTATGTCGTGTCCTTTTTCATCTTTTTAAAATTTTGATCACTTAAAGGTTGTTTTGTCTGATTAAGATCACAACTCTTGCCTTCTTTAGTGATCCATTTATCTAGAAACTTGTTTTCCATCCTGTATCTTTGAGTCTGTGTGCGTCCCTTGTAGTGAGATGAGTCTTCTGGATGCAGCAAATAATTTGAATTATGGTTTCTTATCCAGTTTGCCAATCTGTGAATTTTCAGTGGAGCATTTAGTCCATTCACATTCAAGCTGTTTATTGAAATGTGATTGCTTATTGCTCTCATGAGGTTCTTATAAAGTTGTTTCTTTGTTTGCTTGTTTTCTTTGGTTTTGGGGTTAATGTATGTATGTGTTTTCAATTTTCTTGTTGCACTGTATTCTCTGTTGATTCTGTGCTCTGCTGTTCTCTTGGGAGGTGTGTGGTCATTCTTTTTTTTTCTTTCCTCTGTGCTTAATATCTTTTAAAGTCTCTCCTATATAGCTGGTTGGAAGCGGCATAATTTCTCAGGGATTGGATGTCTGGGAAGGATTTTAATTCTTCATCACTGATGAAGCTCAGCTTGACTGGATAGGAAAATCTTGGTTGAAATTGTTTATCTTTGAGGACTTTGAATACAGGGCTCCAGTCCCTTCTTTCTTGTAGTGTTTCTCCCAATAAGTCTGCTGCCATTCTGATTGGTTTTCCCTAGAAGGTAGTCTGACCTTTCATTCTTGCTGTCTTTAAGATTTTTTTCTTTTGTGCCTACTTGTGTAGGTGAATTACTATGTGTCTAGTGGTTGGTCTTCTCATTTGATGTCTTGTGGGGGTTCTCTGTATCTCTTGTGATTGACTAGTCACATCTCTGGTGAGATGAGAAAAGTTTTCTTGAATTACCTCCTGGAATACTTGCTGCAAATTGTTCTCCATTTCCCTTTCTTCTTCTGGGATGCAAATCAGGCATAGGTTTGGCCTCTTGATATAATTGCACATGTATTGTAGGACTTTTCCTTCTTTCTGAGTCTTCTTTCTATGTTTTTTTACAGACTGGGTTAATTCCATGTTCTGGTCTTCAAGTTCTGAGATTCTTTCTTCAGCTAGATTAATTCTGCTTTCCATGCTTGTCATCTTGTTGTTTACTTCCTGT
>CAUYQG010081594.1:0-13760 GCA_963574415.1 Tarsius wallacei | reverse complement strand
GGTATAACTTTTAACTAAAACTATTTTTTAAAAATATACAGCCTTGGGAGGCTGAGGTGAGTGGATTGCCTGAGCCCACGGGTTCGAGACCCACCTGGGCAACTTGGTGAGACCTCATCTCTACAATAAATCAAAAAATTAGCCAGGTGTGGTGGCACACGCTTATAGTTCCAGCTACTTGGAAGGCTAAGGCAGAAGGATTGCCGGAGCCCAGCAGGTCAAGGTTGCGGTGGCCGGGAGTGGCCACTGCACTCCAGTCTGGGCAACAGAGTGAGACTCCAACTCAAAACAAACAAACAAACAAACAAAATATATATAAATCAATTATTTTTTAAAGAAATCTGTTTGTAAAATTTTAAGCCTACAGTACTTTAGAAGTGATTGTATACATTAGGGACAAAATTATTCACAAAGGGTTTCTTTTAGTACCTTTTTAGTCTGATGAAATTACAGTATACTTCCACCAACACTTAAATTTAAAGTATATATGTATTGCATAAAGCCAGGTTCAGGTGTACAACAATTACATCTATTCTCATGGAGTTCCAATGAAGATCAAGTAGTAGAAGGACCCAAAAAATGAAAAAGAGAAGTGTTAATGTCGTTAAACAAATCTATCTTATGATGCGTCACACATCAGTGATGGATGAATATATGCATATGCATCCATATACATAGAAATTATTTTCAATGCTTCAATTAATTAATTGCTCACACCTGTATCCCATGTTTTGCAGTCTCCATATTTTAAACATTTCTCGGTTGAGATTTAAAAATAATCTTACTCTCACTAGTACTGTTAGCTTGGTAAGGTTCCATCTTTTGGTTTTCAAGGGAAGTAATTTGTTTCTTGGTAGTCGGGTTTGTATATTTTAGAAGTGACTAATAAGTTCTGTGCAAGAACCATTTCTACCAGGAGAATTAATTGTAGCTATAATGCCCACTAAGCCATCACAGATCCACCTCCTGTCATGAGAAGACAATGGTGTCAGACACTTGAGTGACATTTCCCCTGTCAAAGCCCCATAAAATCCCACCTGGACATGCAGCTGCTGTAGGGCTTTGGCAGTTTGCCAGAAACTCTTCATTTCAGTCTTTAACCTCTTAACTTGAACATGAAGTATAAGACAAGGTACTCAATGTTCATTGAAATGACATATAGCTCTTGTATAGAAAATAGAGCCAATTTTACAATTTTCATGCTGTGGAGTGTGAGATACTATGTTCTGTCTAAAAGTCCAATATCTCAGCCGGGCTCGGTGGCTCAGCCTGTAACCCCGCGCTTTGGGAGGCTGAGGTGAGTGGATTGCCTGAGCCCGCGGGTTCGAGACCTGCCTGGGCAACTTGGCGAGATCTCATCTCCACAATAAATAAAAAAATCAGCCAGGCATGGTAGCGCATGCCTGTAATTCCGGCTACTCGGAAGGCTGAGGTGGAAGGATCGCCGGAGCCCAGCAGGTCAAGGCTGCGGTGTCCGGGAGCGGCCACTGCACTCCAGTCTGGGCGACAGAGTGAGACTCCAACTCAAAAAAAATAAATAAAATAAAATAAAATAAAAGTCCAATATCTCAAATGTCCTGAAGGTAAAAAGATTTGTTCTATACTTGGCATAAACTCACTTGGTGACAAAAACCTGATCATATGTAAGGAAATGAGAAAGTGAATATGTTTCCTTAGTGAGGTTATTCATGGTCCCCTGTGGAAATAATAATAGGCCTGATGAAATAATTCAGTTCCCCAGCTCAGTGGGGATATTGGTACCAAATCTTGTTCATGCACTATTGTCATTTTAAAACCTGAAAACGCGGGAATTGTGAAATCCATTTTGAATTTTCAATTTGCCTCCAAAGATTCAAATGAGAGGCTAAGAACCTACACCTTAGAGATGTAATCCTGGCCTCTTAAGTGAAAAGACATAAAACAAAGTTTTAAGCTTTAAGATGTTTCAAGAGATCCATATTTGCCAATAAGACTAGAACTAGAATCTTTGCGACCCTTCTAGTACTTGAAATCATTGCCAGCACCCTATAACTCACTGATATAGTTCCTTTAAATTGAACATAATTGATTCATGGCCACTGACTTTATTTCTTCCATCGGACTGCAAAGCCACTAGAGATAATGCTTATTGCCCTTATGTTGCTATTACAGATCACTTAGTTGAGTTTGCAAAAGGTGCAACTCTTGGAAGAATTTCTATAGCATTGCTTTTTAAAATTGGCACTTTTCTAGTCATGGGTTTAATTTACAATATTTAATCAATGTTTACAGTCGCAAAATAATTTTTATTCATAGGTTAGAATAAGAAAAGACAATATTACTACTTTTCCTAATGTAAGCTCAGATGTTCTTGCTGACACACAGCTTCATATTGCATAACTATCTTATTTTTAAAAGCAATTTCTAAAATTTTAGTCAATGCTTACACACATTGTCACTGAAATCCAACATATGATTTCTTATACGATAATTGGTAGAAAATAAGTTTGTTAAGAAGTGGACATGACTAATTGACAAGTGGCTGTTCAATCATGATTTCTATTAAGTTATTTTAAAGAATATTAATGCAGTCATAAACCAATTTTACTGATTTATAATCACTAGGAGAGTACCAAGAAGTAGCCCTGAAATTAATGATCAGTTTGTATTTAAAGGAACCACCTTTAGCAATGGCTTTCTCTAAGTGGAACTTCCATGAAAGTAGCACTTTGACTTACTTACAATGACAGTTCATGTTTATCACCCTTTGGCTGCAGTGGGGAATCTTAAAAAGAATGAACATAACTGTGATTCTTTGTTCTCATGAGGTACAAAAGCAATGAAGCAAAGTAAGACATGAAGAAAAATTCTAAAAATAGTAGAACTTGTCAACAGAAACGAGGACATTGAACTTAATTACTTAAGTTAATGATGCCTATGATACAGATTACTGTACTCTGCAGAAATGTGCATGGAACTCGCAGATGCTTGACTTCAATTTTATGTTCAGTAGCATTGATGATTTTTTAACAGTAGCATCTTAATAGGCAAACAGTAATAAATATGATTTGTTCACAAGGTATTTTCCTATGTGTATCTTCTCAAATGAAAAGATGATTTTGCCTGTAATTTATTTTAAAGGGCCAGGAAAAACTCTAAGTTCCTATAATTCCTCAAATAAAGAAAAGAGCAATAATATCAGATTCATTGGAATTATGTTTATTCTCATTGTCTAGCTCTAGTTTACTGTGCTACTTAAGGCAAATAGTTTATCCTTTGGTCCTTGCTCCTTAAGAGACAAGTGAGGTTAAAAATGGCTATCTCACGTACTATATAGCATTTACATAAGGATTAAATGAGGTAATACACATAAAACATGTAATGTTACTCAAATAAAAAGATAGCAAATCATATACCTTTAACAATAATAAAACCTGGGCAGGAATCATCCAATAATGTAGCATGTGCCTGCTTCTATTTACATGCACATATACCTGTTTCAGTTTTTGTTATATTTTACTTTATTGTATACTGCAATGTGGTTTCTATTTCAGTTATTACTGATTATAAAAAGCCCAGCAGAAAATCTGGTAAATGGAGATATAATGCACACCACTTTAAAATATCATTTATACTAATGATAACATTATTAATAATTAAACTAGGATCGCTTAGATTAATATTCATTGAATATGAATTCTAATATTGAAGCACCAAAAGGGAAATAAAAGTGAACATTAGCCAGGCTCGGTGGCTCAGCCTATAATCCCAGCACTTTGGGAGGCTGAGGTGAGTGGATTGCCTGAGCCCGTGGGTTCGAGACCTACCTGGGCAACGTGGCGAGACCTCATATCTACAATAAAATCAAAAATTAGTCAGGCGTGGTAGCGCATGCCTGTAGTTCCAGCTACTTGGAAGGCTGAGGTGGAAGGATTGCCGGAGACCAGCAGGTCGAGGCTGCAGTGGCCAGGAGCGTGCCACTGCCCTCCAGTCTGGGTGACAGAGTGAGACTCCAACTCAAAAAAAAAAAGTGAAAATTAAAACAACACTGAAGAAGTAAATGCTGTGATCTTATTGATTTCTGGGAGCATAGTGTCCAGGAAGAAGATTCATGAAAGAGGTGCAGACAATCTTGGCTCTAATCACACTTGTACTAAAAACTAGCTCTGTCATGATAAGCAAGTGTATTGGTCTGGACTACAGTGACCTTATGTCTAAAATGAAGATATTGATGTAGACAATTACCGGTCAGCTATAGTCCTATGATACTGATAATCTTTGGTCCTAAGACACCTTCCTTATGTATCAATACCCATAATTGTAAACATATTTCAAATGACATGTTTGGTCTCTTTGAAAAATAAAATGCATCAAATACATTTAAGTTGTCATTTTCTATAAGCAGCTCCTGGTATCTCTTTGAGATTTCATTGCCTTGGGAAAAGTTTGATCTGCTTAAACCTACCCTCCTTCCCTTTAGCTAAAAATCAAAGAGTTAAAATGAAAACATATAATAGACATGATGAAGAAAGCCAATAACAATGAGAAAAAAAATGGGACCATCTTTTCTTCATTCATCTCTACAGTCCTTCAGTCCTGCAGGATGGGTATATCAATTGCCATCTTTTTCTTGTATTGCCTGCTTTGCTCTTCTCTACTCTAGACTGTCTCCAATTAATCACAGTTGCCTTCCAGTGATGCATAGCTGTATGAAATTAGACAATGTGCACAAGTGGTGATTCCTGTTGTTTACACTCTGATGAAAACTTAAATAGCCAAAAGGATGACAGGAAGATAATTGATCCGGATAGATTAGTTAGTATGCATTATATGGATATAATGAAATATAATTATTTGGCAACTAACTCCCTAAAATAGTTTGGGACTCTTTCACTCTATAAAAAGACCAGGTTTTTTTTCCCCATAAGTTCAAGATCATTCTTGTTCTGCAAAAATATTAAAATAGTATGCATAATATTAGAATCTTGGATCATTCATATTAGGGTGAGTAGCAGTACATTAAAAATGCCCTGTAGGATAGCATATCATAAAATATCACCTTGTCCCTCCCATGCAGTGACCCTGTATGTCCTGTTGGGAGAAGAGGTTAAAGGTGAACTTTCTTTTCAAATCACAGGAAACTAAGTATAAACTGTATTCTTGTGAGATGTGGCAAAAATACTATAGCTATCTCCACACATATACATAAAACACAACACAGCTGGTCAGTCACTCATCTGCCTGTGTAATACATGATTTAGTGATGGGATTTTAAAGCTACCTTTGAGGTGGATATGTGTGCAAAGGTGGGGAACAAATTCCCAACCTTGAATTTATTAGCTTATTATGTTGAGACATTTAAAGCAATGTAGTTCAAAGGACTTAAAGAAACCATTTTCTGTGCCAGCTCAATACCCATCAATGCTGGGGGCCACTATGCCTATCAAGAATGTTCTTGAATTATCCTGAATAAGGAGACAGGAAGGCCACTGTGGCAACAGCATTTAAATCAGTGAAAACTATCTTTAGCTTCAGCAAAGGCAGGTCATGCTTTTGCCACTTTGAGCCATGAAATTGTTTAAAATTGTGTGACAAGAATTAATATACCAACAGACATGCAGGGTGAGGTACAGACAGATAAAACTGCTATAATATAGCTCCCTAGATGATTCAGGACACACTTGGGAAACAAGAATAGCAGGGTCATAACAAACTCTATTCTAAGATTGAAATAAGGATACCAGCATCTCTAACTTATATTCTCAGACCATATATTTTAGATCATTTTCTGAGTGTGCCATAAAAATAAAGTTGTGTAGATGGCATATACATAATTATTAATAATTATGTCAATCCATAAATATATCCTTTTATATTTTAAATAGTCATAAAATATAATTATATTTATTCTATTTCTCTCATTTATTTGACACCTTTGGTATTATAACTACTAAAGAACAAGGTAAAATTATCTGAGAAAAAAGTTTATTGGTGAAAATTACTTGGAATTTGTTTTCATTAAGTACATATATATATGAGCTATATAATGTCAGTAAAACACTGTTTATATTTTTGCATCAGAAGATAATAGATTTACTATATTTCTCAATATGGTCATGCTATTTAATCTATAGTAAATGAACTAAAAATGCTGATTAATGAGTATAAATTATGAAAGGAAAGCAATTGGAGTAGTAGTAAAAGGAAAAAAAAGAGAGTTCTGAAAACCCAGTGGCATGTTCAGACCATTTAATTTTATATGTTTCCATGTGTGAAAAAGCAATAATTTACCCTCCATATGTGTAGTCAGTTTAATTTAGATAATCCAAATCCCTCTCTGTAAAATGTTGTAAGACCTTGATTACATATCTCGAATGTTCCTGTATTTTCAGTAAGTGTTATACTGATCCTCACCATACCATGGAACACATATATTAGGTAATGTTTTGTTACAGCCCAATGTGTCAATTTAGTAGCATTTGTAACCTCTACATAGCCAGGAAGGAAGTGCAATGTTCTTTGCTAGAAAAGATAGGAGACCTACAATCCACATGTACACACATATTTAATAATGCATTGAAAGCCTGCTGCATGGTGTTTCGAAGTACATTTATTTTCTAAGGACCCACTTAAAATCTTAATGTTTACATTTTTGCAGCATTACAAAAGGCAAGCCTATTTATCTTACTCTGATCTCATGCAACTACAAAACAAATAAGGTGATCTATTTGGTATTTCATATATAATATGTATAACAAAAATAAAGCATAGATCCATTTTGGAAACAGGATTGTAAAGTGCTTCAGATGGCAATGCATTAGGAGACAACTTTTGCATTTTAAATCACACTGATTCATGTTAATGGTGCATGTCCTTTTGGGGGGCTATTTTATAGACCATAAGCAGACAACCGTGTCTAAAGAAAGTTCACTTCAGAAAACTGTTGTAATTAAAAAGCTTAAAAAAAACAAAATTATGTAGCAAAATAAAATGAGAGGGGGGTTAATGTGAAAATTAGTATTAAAAAGCTACCCTGCAAAACAAAGATCTATTTCATTATTTACTGGTTCTCTTCATATAGAAAAGAGATTTGTTATATAATTACATATATACCTCAGAGTTGATAATTTTATGAGATATGAAGAAGTATCTCACTTGAAAACCTAGCAATGCACCTTTTCGATGACTGGCAGGTGATTCAGAATGCTGAGAGCATAAATGCATTAACTAGTTGTCAGTCCATTTTCTCGTCAATGAAAAATGGATTTGTTTTTTAAAAGAACATTGTTGTATAATACACTACTGTATTTTCTAAAAGATACCATTTTTCGAATTAGATAATAGCAAATATAACTTCTTTCTATTTATAGTATATTCCTACTTTGCAACAAAATTAAAATTGTGGCAACATATTCTGGGGCTGATAATAAAACCCATCTGGGAATAAAAATGTATATATGTATTTTATAAAACATGTATAAATTAATACATCACATTTGTTCAATATGTTTTGATAATGTGTTAATTAACATCAATTGTGGTTTAACTTAATGTTTAAATAGGTAACTGATCTGGATGCATTAGGGGAATTTATGGAAACAATAGTATAATGAATAAAATAACATTGAGTGGGGAACTAAAATATCAAATGATGCAGTGATGGAAATTCAGTCTCATGAGAACTATTTTTTTTCCTCTGAAAACCTCCCTGACAGTATTTTAAATCTTACATGGGATACATTCACAGGCAAATAACACTAGATTCAAAGGAATCAAAATAGTTTATTTTGATTAGTTTGTTAATCAATTTGCATGATTAATTTGATTTCAGATTTGAACTTCCTTTAAGCCTGTTTAATAAATGTCATGGTACCTTCTGAATTTATAACTTACTAAAATAAATCTATTTTATGGGTCCATTTGTTATTTGCCTTTTAACCTGTCAATATACTCCCATAATAATGTTAAAGGCTCAGGTACATACAAAATGGATCAATTAACAAAAAATGTGCTGGCGTAAATGGTCTTGTTAACATAGCTGACAAAGATTATTTATGCTTACATATTGTTCTCACTTTTGCTCTAGCCACCAAAAGAGTAATAAACGAAAGTAGAGTGTGTGAAGCACATAATTTTAACACATCTCCAATGCTTCCTCAACCCTCCAATATCCTATCTGGTTTGCATAACTTAAATCTTTTTTAGTGTGTTTTTGTGTATCAAGATATACAACAAAAACAATACATCCAACGTTTTTCATATTTAAAACCTATAGAAAATTAGAGAAACTAAAATCTTGATCTTTTTCATTAAAAAAACAAAACTACAAAATGAAGTGAAAGACCATAAGAAGAAGCAGAGGAACTAGGCTTCTGATGCCAATTTGTTGGTGTCAGTCTACACATCCCTTTAGCTTATGCTCTTGGTCACACGGCACAGTTTTCATGAAAATGGACACTTCTTGTGTATTTCCCTATATCATATCCAGCACACCTATGAGACAGGGCATTCACTGAGGGGCAAGATAGGGTAAATAAATACCCTAGATTTTTTTGTTTTTTGGTGAGAAAATTCTAAAACCAAGTCTCAGAATTTATCTTAGAAGTTTGTCAGTAGGATTGAACACAGTTCCTCATAGTAGTCACTGGTTCACAGGTGCATGTTCTCTTGCCATCTCCCCTTCCCTTATCTTTTTCGTCCCTTTCTTATAGAGCTGCCTGAAATTACCTTCCCTCAAAACTAATCCATGTCTCAAGATTTGCTTCTGGACAACTCAAAACCAGCTATCTGGGAATATGATCTCAACTCTAAGGTAAAATTATATGTTCTTACTAAAGAATAAAAAGCTTAATTTTCTATTATTGGAGCTCTTAACATTCTCATGTATGGGATCTCAAATTCTAATTTATGTGAATCACAGTCAAAATGATATTTTTGAATCAACTATTTAAAAAAAATTTTTCCAGAAAGTTATTTTGATTTTAACTAATAAAACAATATTATGTAGGCATTCATTCTATATATAGTCTGCCTTACTTTTATCACAATACTATAAGAAAGGCATTGGCAGTAGTGGGAAACTACAAGGAGGGGGCACATAATACCAATAAGTTTAACTGATCACAAACCAGGTGAAGTGGACAAAGGCAGGACCAACCTTTGCCTATATGATGATCGCTTGTATACCTCATGCCGAATTGTACCCCACATCCTTAAAATAATAAATAAATAAATAAATAGAACAGTTAAAAAAAAAGAAAAAAGTAGTGTTGATACAGTACAATAGTTGCAATTAATTTAGTAGTTGTTATATAGTTGTAAACTATTGGAAGTTTCTAATATAGATAAATATTTCATAATTTGTATTATTCTTATTGGTATGCTAGTAAATCTACAGTCCAAAAATCTATTGCAAGATAATTGAATGTTGATTTTTCAATTAATACAAAGTATTGATCTACAGTCTGCAGATTTTACAAAAGAGCAAACATAGCTTAACTTAAAGGAAAACATTTTCCACAGTACCGTCAATGGTGGGTCTCATATATGAGATTCTTACACAGCAAAATTCTTGATATCTCTAATTGTATTTGCTTCTTCTACTTTGCTGTTTCACTCAAATCCTGTCCAAAATGGATTTAGCTCTAACCGCTTCGTTGAGATCACCAAAGTAAGTCGCACACAACTTCATCTTATCAAGTGCAGTGGTCATTTCTCTGTCTTCCTTTCATATAAAATTCTCAGTAATATTTTACACTTAGCTATTGCTGCTTGAAATCCTTCTGTCTCTTGGAATTCATGACTACCTCTCTCTGTGTTTTATTTGCATATCAGTAGAAATTTCTTTCTTCTTTTCCTGGTTCCTCTTCCTTAGAAAAGCAATGTATAGTGAAATATTCCAGGGCTTGGTTCTCGGTCCTCTTCTTTACAATGCCTTCAATCCCTGAATGATTCCATTTAGTGCCAAGATTTCAAATATCATTTGTTTCTTGAACTATGATCTCATTTATAAACTCCTGATTAGTATTTCCCATTGACAATTTGATAAATTCAGTTGTCTGACAAGCAGCTTAAACTTGATGTCGACTCAGAAACTCTATTTTTCCACAGAAACCTATACCATATCTCAGGCTTTTCCATTTCAATAAATGCTGTTTAATTTTTTTAGTTGCTCAGAATAAACTCAAGCCATCACTCTTAATTCATCTCTTTCTTGTATCTCACATTGAAAGCTTCAGGACATCCCATAGATTCTAACACCAAAGTGTCTCCAGAATTGACCAGTTAATAGATTTACTACTATAACTTGAGTTCAAATAACCATTTGATTTTGTCCATACAATGCACCTTAATAGATTTCCTATTATTCCTGTCCCTTATAGACTATTTTTCTGCCAGCATGAAGAGTAATCATTTAATTGTTTAAATCCAGTTATAACTTTTCCCTGCTTAAAACATTTGTCTGCTTTCCTTTGGAATTAAAATAGCACCTAACTTCTTCATAATGGAATATGAAACCATGAACATGAGCTCTGCTTCCTCTCTGCTTTCACCTCCCACCATTTTTCCATCCTGCCCTCCTTAAACTTCAATCACATAAGGCTTTTCTTTTGTCCCCAACAGACTTCCCCACACCCCCAAAATACAGTGTGTATCCAATTCTGTAAATCAATGGAAGAATGTGAACAATCTATGTCTCTCACATATTTTTTTTTTTTTGTGACATGGGATGAGTTGCTTGATTTCTTGAAAGAATAGTATTCTATAAATAAGACAATTCCCACAATTTAGAATAGTTACAGTGAATATTGTGATGATATCTGTAAACATCTGCAATAGAGCAGGCACTTACTAAATGGTGGTAGTCTTTAATAGAATTAGTAAGCCAATAATACTGACCCAAGGATTCCAATGCAGGAATTTATCATATCAAATAATACAAATAGAAATATCAAATCAAAGTGTATCTCTTAGACATGTATTGGTAAAATTGTGATATATTAACTATTCAAAATAGTTCAAGTTATAATTTCAGGATAGTAAACTTATTTTTTTTTAATGTTGGCTATGCAACATACTGGCATGTAGTTTTGGGCAAGTACTTGGCTTTCTCATCTATGCAGTACTAGTAATAATAGGATGTCCTCCTTGGATTGTTGTCAGGACTAAATTGAAAAACCTAGGAAGGATCATAGCATGGTTCCCAGCACATAGTAAACATCTTATTTAGTCCTGATGATAATAGTTCTGATAACTGAAAAAGCAAGTATTATTTTTTAAAATTCATTATTGCCTGATATAAATCCGAATATGAATCTGTTAAACATCACTGCAATACTCCCAGGGGATCTATCTTCTTAGGCTCAACAAATATTCAGCTTTCCAAGAGTAGGTCACACTCAGCAATGGTTGTATAACACAATTGGTCTGCATTAGACTCTGTTACAAACTGAATGATGACTTCCTACTTCTCCAAATTCATATGCCAAATCGCTAAATCCCAATTTGACTGTATTTTGAAATAGGGTTTTTAAGCAGGTAATTAAATTTATATGAAAGCATAAGGATGGTATACTAATCCAATAGGACTGGTGTCCTTATATGAAAAAGAGATGTCAGAGATCTCTGTCTCTCTGTGCATGTGCAGAGGAAAGGTCATGTGAGGACACAGTGAGAAGGTGGACATATACAAGCCAGAAAGAGAGGCTTCACAAGAAACCAGGCTCTTACTGGCGCCTGGATCTTAGACTTCTAGTTTCCAGAACTATAAGAAAATTAATGTCTGTGGTTTAAGCCTCTCAGTCTGTGATCTTCTCTTATGGCAAACCCAAACAACCAAGACAGACACCATGTGGCACAGCCCAGGAAGAAAGAGAAAAGAGCTCTTCAGTTAGGTGTGGTTGCTGTCAGCCTTACCAGTGACAGGGCCCACAAGGGACAAAATCTCTTGTAACAACACAAGGACAGAGCTTTCAGAATCTTAACAAAAGCCAAACTAGGTACAAGTGTCACCACACTAACAGAAGATTAAAGCATGGTAAAATAATTGGTCTAGATGCAATTTCCTTATCAGTAGTCAGAGTTATCATTTAAAAAATGTGCCAGGCTCGGGGGCTCAGCCTGTAATCCTGCGCTTTGAAAGGCCTAGGTGAGTGAATTGCCTGAGTCCACGGGTTCGAGACCTGCCTGAGCAGCTTGACGAGATCTCATCTCTACAATAAAATCAAAAATTAGCCGGGCGTGGTAGCGCACGCATGTAGTTCCAGTTACTTGGAAGGCTGAAGCAGAAGGATCGCCGGAGCACAGCAGGTCAAGGCCGCAGTGGCCAGGAGTGGCCACTGCACTCCAGTCTGGGCAACTGAGTGAGACTCCAACTCAAAAAAAAAAAAAAAAGTAATATTCTTGTTAGGACCACAGATAGTTAACTAAAGGCCAAATGCTTTTGGAAAAAAATAAACTGTTAACTCATTATTTTAAAAAAACTAATCTAAAAATAATTGTTTCTGGTGTAAAATAACAACAGTAGGAAACAGAGATCAATAAAGCTATTAAATGATTTGCAGTCAAAGGTACATTTTTCCAAAAATATAACAACATAAATAAAAAATATAGTTATTAACATTGTAGATATGATGTTTGGGGTTGTTTTATTTTATTGCATATTATAATCTTACATTATATACTTCAAACATTCTTAATACTGAACATATTCATAGTTCCTTTTGGTCATTCTTTTGGAACTCTTCTTTAAATGTAAGCAATGCACCTATAGATATGACCTGGACTACAATACATACGGTTGTGAATGTGACAGAGGTAATTATCTGAGGATAGTGTCTTCAGTGTCTTGAGTTATCTTAGCTCTTCTTTAAGATGTAAATTAAGAGTTCCATGGTTATTTTGTTATATTTATACTATTACTTTGCATTTTCAGGGGGAGAACTGCATATATAGCCTTTCAGAATATTTTAAAATCTATTCCCCAGGTTTATGTTCTTTCATTTGAGATGTTTTGCTGTTTATTTTAAAGTTATGCATTATCTTTTAATTGGCAAACACTGGAGGTTTCAATGATTTGATTCTCCTCTTTTTCACTATCTAACATGCATATTTCTCTCCATTAGGAGACAAATGAAAGGATTTCCTAACACCCTACTTTTCTTTTTTGTTGTTGTTTTTTGTTTTTTAGAAGTCAGGATTTATTGAGAGAACAGAAAAGCCCCCACAGTGGGAGGGGACCTGAAGAGGTTGCCCAACACCTAATTTTCTACTAACATTTTATACAGATGTTGTGAATTGTTGTTAATCACATTGCACTGAAATATGTATGCATATGGATTTCTTATCCCAATGGACTGTAGTAAAATTGAAGGTGGATATATTTTATGGGAAAGAGAAGAGAGAGAGATTTTGAAATTATGGGGTCTGGACAAGAGTAGCTGATAAGAACTAAAACAAGTTAATAAAAAAAAAACATGAGGTAGTATTTTTATAAAATGATTTATAATTTTAAAAAAATAACCTTTCTTATTCCTTACATATTGTTTACTTTTTATCACTGTAATAGTTACAGATTTGTATTCTTACTTGTTCATTTCCAATAAAATATTTATAAAACTTCAAAAAGATACTTAACTCCTTGGCTAAAAAAAATGACTGTTTTGTAAAATTATACTTTTAAACGCTAAGAGAATGAAATTTCCCTAATTTTATTTTATTTTTTTTTTTTTTGAGTTGGAGTCTCACTCTGTCGCCCAGACTGGAGTGCAGTGGCACGCTCC
>CAUYQG010081592.1:0-17511 GCA_963574415.1 Tarsius wallacei | reverse complement strand
CTTTTATTTTATTTATTTATTTATTTATTTTTGAGTTGGAGTCTCACTCTGTCGCCCAGACTGGAGTGCAGTGGCATGCTCCTGGCCACCGCAGCCTCGACCTGCTGGGCTCCGGCGATCCTTCCGCCTCAGCCTTCCAAGTAGCTGGAACTACAGGCGTGCACTACCAACTTCAGGGCTTTGAAGGACAGGATAATAGTCTTGCTTGGGGAAAGTTACAGGCTACAAATTGAAACCCTTGGTGGTCTGGCACAGTGAGAACACCAGGGCCTTCAAGCATATCAATAAGCACACACTGCTGGTGTACTACAGGAGTAATGAGAAGTCATGGATGATGCAAATCCTCTTCCAGGATGCTCTCCTGAATTGCTATAACAGTGAAATGAAGAAGTACTATTTGGAGAATAACATACCTTTCAAGATTTTGCTTATGTTGATCAAATGCTTCTGCACATCTTTCTTTTATTGGTGATCATTGTCCCAACATCAAAGTGGTGTTTCCCCCTCCAAGTGCCACCTCTTTGATCCAACCAATAGATCAAGGAGTTGGGGAAGTTTTTAAGGCCTACTATCTGAGGAGGCCCTTTGTCTATGCTATTGCTGCCGCCGAGGAAGACGCTGAGAAGACTCTGATGCAATTCTGGAAGGATTACAGCATCTATGACCACATCAAGAACCTGGCTTGGGCTTGGTGATGTCACCAAGGAGTGTATCAATGGTATCTGAAAGAAGACACTCAAGATGTTTGTCCGTGACTTCAAATGATTTGCCAAGGGTGAGGAAGCTACAAAAATCACCAAGGCTGTGGCTGAGATGGCAACAACTTTTACCTGGGTGTGGATGAGGAAGACGTTAGGAGCTCCTAGAGGCAGTTCCTGTGGAATTGACTAGTAAGGAGTTACTGGATTTAGAACAGAAATGCATAGATGAAGAAGAGGAAACTGCAAGAGAAGCAAAAGAAGAATCCCCAAGAAAATTCACAGTGAAGGGTTTAGCAGAAGCTTTCTTTTTTTCTTCTAAAGATGTGGGGTAAAATTCAGGGTTAGGTATACAAATGTTCATTATGCAGGTACCCTTGTTGATGAGGTGTGCCCCCCCGCCCCCATCCTGGCAGTTTCCCACTACTGCCAATCCTTTTCTTTTTTCTTTTTTTCTTTTTCTTTTTTTTTGAGCTGAAGTCTCACTCTTGTTGCCCAGGCTTGAGTGAAGTGGAATGCTCACGGCCACCACAGCCTCGACCTTCCAAGTAGCTGGAACTACAGATGCACGCCACCATGCCTGACTAGTTTTTGTGATTTATTGTAGAGATGAGGTCTTGCCAAGTTGTCCAGGCTGGTCTCGAATCCCTGGGTTCAGGCAATCCTCTTGCCTCAGCCTCCCAAAGTGCTGGGATTATAGACTGAGCCACTGCACCTGGTCAACCAATCCTTTTCTGTTCAAGGTCTGCTTATGAGTAAGAACATGTGATATTCAGTTCTTTGTTTCTGTGATAGATCCAGTCAGTATTATAGACTCTAAGTCCATCCAAATTGCTGCAAAGTTCATAATTTTGTCCTTCTTTATGGAGTAGAAGCTTTTTCAGACCTCAAAAAGCTTCTTAAAAACCTTGAAAGCACGGACCTCAGCAGCAAAAAGTTTCCATTAATAGAGAGGAATGTTCATGATGTAGTATCTCTTTACAAATGAATCTGTAATGAGAAAAGGAACAAAACAAGCAAACCACCATGGACACATTTCTGAAAAGGGTGACACTTCCTCAAGAAGAGCCTCAGGCAGGTCCTTCAGGAGATATCTGGAAGAAGGCATTGTTATCGTAGAAGATGATGCTCCATTCATGTTATTTTTTTTTAAACGTTTAACTTTTTTTAATTTTAAAATTGTGGGGTGCAATTCAGGGTTAGGTATACAAATATTCATTGTGCAGGTACCCTCCATTCATGTTATTGCCCAGTGGGACAAGATGTGGAGGTGGAAGACGGTGATATTGGTGACCCTGACCTGTGTGGACCTAGGCTACTCTCTGTGTTTGTGTCTTAGTTCTTTTTTTTTTTTTTTGAGTTGGAGTCTCACTCCGTCGCCCAGACTGGAGTGCAGTGGCCGGAAGCGGCCACTGCAGCCTCGACCTGCTGAGCTCCGGCGATCCTTCTGCCTCAGCCTTCCGAGTAGCCGGAACTACAGGCGCACGCTGCCACGCCCGGCTAATTTTTTTTGATTTATTGTAGAGATGAGGTTTCGCCTGCCCAGGCGGGTCTCAAACCCGCGGGCTCAGGCAATCCACTCACTTCAGCCTCCCAAGGTGCGGGATTACAGGCTGAGCCACCGAGCCCGGCTGTGTCTTAGTTCTTAACAAAAAGTTTAAAAAGTAGAAAAATGATTTAAAAAAATTGAAAACATAACAAAACCTTATAGAACAAGGATAAAAATATTGTGTGTATATAGCAGTACAATGTGTTTGTGTTTTAAGATGTGTTATGACAAGAGTTAAAAAGGTAAAGTTTTAAAAGTCTATAACAAAAAAATTACAGTAAGCTAAGGTTAATTTATTATGGAAGAAAGAAAAAATTTTAAAATAAATTTAGTGTAGCCTACATGTATGGTGTTTATAAAGTCCACAGTAATGTTCGGTGATGTCCTAGGTCTTCACATTCACTTTCCACTCACTCACTGAATCACCCACAGCAACGTCTGGTCCTGCAAGCTCCAATCATGGTAAGTGTTCTATCCAGGAGTACTGTTTTTAATCTTTTATACCATATTTTATGGTACCTTTTCTAAGTTTAGATAGATACACAAATACTTATTATTTAGATAGTAGATAGATCATAGCATGTAGCTCAGGGGTGTAGTAGGTGACACCATCTAGTTTTGTGTAAGTACATTCTGTGATGCTCACACAATGATGAAATTGCCTAACAACACATTTCTCAGAATGTATCCCTGTCATTAAGCAACATATGGCTGTACTTACTAAGCAGAACTCTCATGTATTATTTTTTACCCCAGGGCACTGTAAAATAATTACTGAGACAATGAAGGAAGGCATTGTGAAATAAGAAATTTTGGAAGCCTCTTCTCTAATCACTGCGTTTCTGCTTCCCATAGTTTTGATATGTTGCAGTTTCTTCATTATTCACGATGAAATATTTAAAATTCTCCTTATGATTTATTCTTTGACCTATTATTATTTAGAAGTGTGTTACCCAATATTTGGGGTTTTGCTAGATATCTTACTGTTACTAATTTCTGTTTTAACTATATTGTGGTCAGAGAACATGCTTTGTAGTATTATAGTGTTTTGAAATTTATTGAGACATGTTTTTGGCTCACGTATGGTCTGTTTTGGTGGGCTTGAAACAAATGTATATTCGGGAGTTGTTGGGTATAATGACATTCTAAAATGTCAGTTAAGTCAAGGTGGTTGTTAATGTTGAGAATCTCTCTTTCTTCTTATTTTTTGCCTTGTTCTATCAATTACTGAAGAAGAGTATTAAAATTTTCAGTAATGATTATGGATTTGTTATTTTTTCTTTTTCTTTCTTCTTTCTTTTTTTTTTTTTTGAGTCAGAGTCTCACTCCATCACACAGGCTGGAGTGCAGTGGCCCACTCATGGCCACCCCAGTGTTGACCTGTTGGACTCTGGCGATCCTTCCGCCTCAGCCTTTCAAATAGCCGGAATTACAGGAACGCACTACCATGCCCGGCTAAATTTTGATTTATTGTAGAGACGATGTCTCACCAAGTTTCCCGGGCTGGTCTTGAACATGCAGGCTCAGGCAATCCTCTCGTCTTGGCCTCCCAAAGTGCTGGGATTATAGGCTGAGTCACTGAGCCCGGCCTATTTTTTCATTTAATTATATCGATTTTTCTTTATGTATCTTGAAGTTCTGTTTTTAAGCACATACACGTCTTCCTGGTGAATCAAATCTTTAAACATTGTAAAATGTCCCACTATATCTCTGGTAATACTCTCTCCTGAAGAATACTTTATATGATAATAATATAACCAGTCCAGCTTTTTTATGCTTATTGCTTGCCGGGCATTTCTTTTTCTTTTTATCTATCCATCCTCATATTCAAAGTGCCATATCAGTGAGGGTCTAATCAAGAAACAAAGATGATTCAATAATTTGAACTGGGAATGTTTAATACAAAAATTATCAATAAGTCAAAGGATTGGAATAATGAAAGATTGGCAGGTAAGAAGTAAAGAAAACTCTAAAGAATATAGTAGGAGCAAATATAAGGAGCAATCACTAACCCTAAGTTTGACATAGGGTGCCCCAAAAAGAGTACCCCTCTTCCCTACTACCTCCCATGCCCTTCTTGCCAAGCTGAGAGCTAGAACTTGTTGGAGAGGGTGGGCCATGGCTCATTGATATCTGAGAAGTCAAAGTAGTGCCATATTAACAAAAATCACTGGAAATTCACCCTCCAAAACTTGTCAGAGACTTGTTTTTTAGAGTGCCAGTGAAAGTTGTTCATGCAGAGGGAGTAGCACCAGAGGGATCTTCTGCTATGGAGGTGCCTGAGTGGAGTGTGGGAAAAGTTTCTGGCTTCTGGATACTTTTGACCACTGGGCACTGCAAGAGCTGGGCACCGGAGAAGCTGATGGTGCTGCAGGTGTATGCTGAGAAAGCACCCCCAAATTCTTTCTTCTTGCAATGTTTCTCCAGTGATTTCTACTGAAAAAGCTTAATATAGTGCTAGGTGGCAAAAGAAAAATATTTAAAGAACTTAGTTCTATTTTTTTTTTTTTTTGAGTTGGAGTCTCACTCTGTTGCCCAGATTGGAGTGCAGTGGCACGCTCCTGGCCACCGCAGCCTTGACCTGCTGGGCTCAGGCGATCCTTCCACCTCAGCCTGCCAAATAGCTGGAACTACAGGCGTGCACTACCACGCCCGGCTAATTTTTGATTTATTGTAGAGACGAGGTCTTGCCAAGTTGCTGGGGCGGGTCTCGAACCCGTGGGCTCAGGCAATCCTCTTGCCTCGGTCTCCCACAGTGCTGGGATTACAGGCTGAGCCACCGAGCCCAGCCTTTAGTTCTATTTTTACAGATCTTGAAATGAAAGGTGAATTATGGGATGGGGGCAATAAATTGATAACTAGCACAAGTGTGCCTCTTGTAGAAAGCACATAGTTGGGTCTTGTTGTTTTTCATCGAGTCTGATAATCTCTGCCTTTTAATTGAAATGTTTGGTCCATTTAAGTTTATTATAAGTCATTGATAGATTTGAATTTATGTCTGCTATTTATTTTCTGTTTGTCCTATTGGTTTGTTTTTGTTCCTCTGTTCCTCCTTTGCTGGCTTCTCTAGAGCCAACTGGGTATTTTTTAAAATTCCATTTTATCGGTATTTTAGTTATTCTTTTCATTTTTTATTTTGAATAGTTGCCCTAGGGATTAGAATATGTACCCCAACTTTTTAATAGCCTACTTGGAGTTATGGTATAGCTTCACATAAAATGTAAGAATTTTGCAGCCTACAGTTTCATTTATCCCCAGTCCTTTTGCCAGGGATTGACAAACTGTGACTTATGGGCTAAATCTTGTCTGTACCTGCTTTTTAAAAAATTGCAACACAGCTACTTTCATTCATTTATGTATTGACTCTGGCTTGCTTTCATGCTGTGATGTCATAGTTGAATAGTTGGAACAGAGATCACATGGTTTATAGATCCTAAAATATTTTGTCTTACCATTTAAAGAAAGTTTGTTGACTCCTGCTTTATGCTATAATTGTCACATATATTACATAAAACAATGCTCTAAATGTCACAATACTTTGTTACAATAATACATATAATCATATGTATTTAAACAAGTTAATATTAAAAAGATAACAGTTTATGCTTGCCTACATATTTTCTATTTCTGGAGGTCTTTATTTCTCCCTGAAGAACTAAGTTTCCATCTGGTATCATTTCTCTTCAGCCTTAATTTCTTCCTTTAGCATTTCTTGTAGTGCAGGTCTGTTGTGATACATTTTTTTAGTTGTCTTTTATTTGAAAAGTTTTATTTTGCTTCATTCTTGAAACATATTTTTACTTGATATAAACATTTGGATTAGCCATTGTTATAAAGACATTTTAAAGATATTGCACTGTCTTTTGGCTTCCAGTGCTTCAGATGAGCTGTTGACTATTAAAGCTATCATTGTTCTTCTGTAGTAAAGAGTCATTTTTCTTTGGTTACTTTAAAGAGTCTTCTCTTTATCATTGGTTTTTAGCAGATATACCCAGATATGATTTTTATTTCTCTTGCTTGGGTTTTGCTGAGCTTCTTGAATCTGTAAATTTTTGTCTTTTACCAAATTAGGAAATTTTTAGGATATTAATTTCTTTTTTTTTTTTTGAGAAAGCAGGATTTATTGAGAGGACAGAAAAGCTCCCACAGTGGGAGGGTAACAGAAGGGGTTGCCCTATTTTCTGTTTTTTCCCTTTGGCTTCCTTTTCTCTTTTTGGTCATTCTGGGGTTCCAATTATGTGTACAAGGGGGACCCCGAAAAAACAGAATTTATTTATAAAAAAGTGTGTATTTATTTTTACTTTTTTTTTTTGAGTTGGAGTCTCACTCTGTTGCCCAGGCTGGAGTGCAGTGGCACGCTCATGGCCACTGCAGCCTTGACCTGCTTGGCTCATGTGATCCTTCCACCTCAGCTTTCCAAGTAGCTGGAACTACAGGTACATGCCACTATACCCAGCTAATTTTTTGATTTATTGTAGAGATGAGGTCTTGCCAAGTTGCTCAGACTGGTCTTGAACCCACGGGCTCAGGCAATCCTCTCACCTTGGCCTCCCAAAGTGCTGGGATTATAGGCATGAACCACTGTGCCCAGCCTTATTCTTACGTGTTTAAATTTTAGTCACCTTCAAAGTACTCACCATTTGAAGTAATACACTCACTGAGATACTTTTTCCACTGTTCAAAATAGTTTTAAAATTCATCAATTTTGATTCCTTTTAGTGCTTCTGCCATTTTTGTTTCACCTTGTATGTTAGATTTCTTGATATTGCCCTACAGGTCTCTGAGGCTCTTCTTTTCAATCTTTTTTTCTCCTTTGTTTTTCCAACTCATTTCTAGTTTATTGACTCTTTCTTCTGCTATCTCACACTTCCCATTCAGTAGGATTTTTATTTCATTTATGTATTTTTTCAGTTCTGGGATTTCTATGTGGTTCCTCTTTATAGCTTCTATTTGTTTGCTTAGATTTTCAATCTGTTCACTTATTATGTGCATATTTTCTTTTACGACTTTTGAATATAATTATAATAATTTCTTTAAAACCCTTTCCTGCTATTTCCAATATCTACATCATCTTCCTGCTGGTCTTTATTGATTGCAACTCATTTATTTGTCGCAACTCACAATTGGGTTGTGAAATAAAATTAAAGGATTATGCTCAGCATTAAAAGAAAAAAGGGAACAAAAATAGCAGTGTGCATAGTGAAAGTCTTATTTTGTGGAAAGTTTATATATATATATATATATAAACACATGCGTGTTCCTAGTTGCTATGTAAAATGCATTTCTTTCTGTGGTTATAGTAAAAATATTTGAAAGCTACCAGCTAGAAGTGGGGTCTGTTTCAGAAAAAAAGACCTCAAGTTCTTAGAGCCAGAGTTTTTCTGAAAGAACCAAATATATGTACAGGTCTAGTGAGCAGTTTTATTTCAAAACAGTAAAAGCAGAAGATAGAAGCATTTGACTGCTGTTTGCCAATAATTGGCTCTCTGCATCAGAGTCTCTAGGACTTTTATTAAAACATGTAAATAGTATTTCCTGGACTAGATTCAGAGGTCCTGAGGCAGAGCAGAAAAAATTTGCATTTAACAAGTTCCCCCAGGTGATCCTTAGGCAAAGGAAAGTTTGAGAACAGAGGCTTACAGCACAGATTAGTGTCTGAGAAAGAGGTGATAATAATAGCTACCGTTCATTGAGATTGGACTTGGATAACTGAAGCAAGAGATGTTAAGTAATCCATCTGTGTGGTCACATAACTTAGAGGTAATGGGTCTGAGACTCCAACTAAGTTATACTACTAGTGGGCTTTTCTAAGACAGGTAAGACCCTCAACCTCACTCCGGTACTCAGGTTCTTGACATAGAGAGCGAAAAGAATTCAGGGACTTTTCAGAATAAAATGAAAGTGAAAGTGAAAGAGTTTTATTATAAAATGAAAGCACACACTCAAAAGAGTATGGGTGTACTCAAGAGTATGTCGTACCCAGTGGGGTTCAGGTTTTTCTTTTCATAGCTTCTCTAAATAAGTGATAGAATATTCGTATTAGGAGGCAGAATATTCATGAATTTTCCAGGAAGGAGATGGAGTTTTCCCAGAACTGGGTACCCTGTCTTTTTCTTGCCATATTCAGTCATAATTGGAACTGTCATGGCACTGGTGTGTCATTTAGTATGTTAAGGCATTACCAAGAGGGCATAATGAGCTCTGAGGTCACCTGCTGGTCAAATCCATCGCCATGTTGGATTAAACTAGTTTTTACAGGTTTTTACTCTCTGGCTGGGGCAGGCAATAAACCTTGTAACCAGGCTTCCATAACCTCTTGAAAAACAGGTCCGTTTCTTGCGAGTCATGGGATTTCTTAACTTTTGCATGGTATTTTTCCATTTTTCTGCAACCACCTGCGCTATTCTTATCCCACTAGAATTATCTGACCCTAAAGCCCTCACTCTGAACCACTGAATGGAGCAGAGTTTAAGACACCAAGTCTGCAGTGAGGCAGGGAAATCAACTGCACCCAGTGGGCTCCGCTCTGAGATGTGTGACCTCAGGCAAATTTCATGAGTCTCTGGGCTTTGATTCTCTTCTCTGTAAAATGAGGATCTAATGACTCTTCCTTCCAGAGTTTGTGAGGTGATATTACACATGGTGGATGAGTGCTATTGGTCTCTGCATTTTGTGCTTTTATCACACTCAGCTGTTTTCCAAAATCAGAGCAGTAATGAAAGAGGTGTTGGGATAGACCATAGGCCCTGTTGCAACCGGACTTGAGGTTAGGACCTCAAGGGTTGGAGGAGTGGAGGCCAATTGTGAAAATGCAGGCAAGCTCCTGGAGTTGGCTGGAGAGGGCAGAAGGGTGCTGAGGGCCTACCTGGGTCTGGGCAGAGTTTCTGGGCTTAGAGGTGCCCAGGGCCTCTGCAAGGTTTCCCCAGGCTTGTGATCTTCATGAATTCAGGGCAGTCTGCTTTCAGCCTGGTTAAAGTGTATTTCCAAACCCAAAGGACTCCATTTCCTTACTGGGATGACTTCAGGGTTTATATTTTAATGTACACCCATAGTTTTAAATGAAATGCTATAGAAGAAGGGCAAAGAATCATTTGATTACTTAATTTTCATGTTTACATAGCATTTGTTTGAAATTAGTAAGAATCTCAATTCCAAATGTGGTTACAAAATCAGCCTCCACTTAAACTCGTAAGTGTATTTTAATGGAGCTTAATTTAAAAGCATAAATTTGCATATTGAAATTTGTCTCAGGCAACTTTTAGAGTACGATCTTCAGAGACCTGGTTTTCTAGTATTCTGAGAATATGGCAATTCTTTTCAATTGCTTTTCATGGCCTGGAAACAAGCTTAATTGGTATAAGGCTTAGTAAAATGGAGAAGACCTAAATCAAACATTACAGTACAATCTTCTTTAAGTCATTCTTAGAATGACCTTGTGGTGCTTTGGAATCCAAACGTTACCATTTTGGAATAGTGTTAAACATTTATTCAACAGCTCATCTGTATTTAAATCAACAGGCATGAGAACCTTAAAATAACATATGAGAATCTGCCAAATCAGGAATAGATGACTTTCATTTTCTACTGACACCTTCATGCAAAAATCATCCTGTATGAACAAACATATCACAAGCCTAACAATTTTAGAGGGATTTCTGTAGTCACATAAAACTGAAGCTAATCTGTTGATATTAAACCTTTATTAATTGTAAAAGGTAACACACAAAGTACATAAAACACAAGCATAAAGCATGGTGAGTAATTATAAAAGAAATACAATTATAAAAAACCATGAACACACTGCCCAGGTTAACAAATAGAACATTGCTATCTTCCCTAGGGCCTCCTCCCATGTGTCACATCCTGATCACCTCCTTCTCAAACTCCCCCTCCTCCCAGGTAATAATTATCCTGATTTTTTTTTCTTTTGAGATGGTGTTTCACTCTGTCACCTAGGCTGGAGTGCAGTGGTGTGATCATGGCTCACTGTAGCCTCAACCTCCTGGAATCAAGTGATCTTCCCTCCTCAGCCTTCCGAGCAGCTGGGACTACAGGTATGCACTACCATGCTAGGTTAATGTCCTGATTTTTATTATAATTACTTCCTTTCTTTTATAGTTTTACCACACATGTATACATCTCTAAAGCTATAAATTAGTTTTTCCTAATTAGTTTTTGAACTTTGTATATGCATGAAATAATACTGACAAACACCACTATGCCTGATGAATTTTTCTGATTTTTTTTGTAGAGATGAGGTCTTGTTGTGTTGTCCAGGCTGCTCTTGAACTCCTAGCCTCAAGGAATTCTCCCGCTTTGGCCTCCCAAAGTGCTGGGATTATAGGTGTGAGCCATCATACCCAGTCCTCATTCATTTTGCTGATTAGCATTTTGTATGTGGGGCATGTTGAAAATTTTACAATTTTCCACAACAAATCAAGAAAAATAATGCAATCTTTATTCAACGTACAAAATATGTTCCTGAACTGATCAGGGGGCTGTTGGTAATTTTCTGACTTTCTTGTGCAGTACTTTATATTTTTTCTCTGCTCTTGGCTGCTCAATTGGAAAAGTATTGCCCAGATGAGGTATAAAAAGAGATGGACGCTGGGATCATCATAAGTACTTATAATAATTCTCCCACTTTGGCCTCCCAAAGTGCTGGAATTACAGGTGTGAGTTACCACACCCAGCCCTGATTCATTTTTATGATGAGTTTTTTGTATGTGGGGCATGTAGCTTTTGCTTATTTCTCTTATTTATTGTCTGTCTCCTTCACCTGAATATAGGCAGAGATTTTTTTTTTTGAGTCGAAGTCTCACTCTGTTGCCCAGACTGTAGTGCAGTGGCATGCTCATGTCCACCACAGCCTCAACTTACTGGACTCAGGCAATCCTTCCACCTCAGTCTTCCATGTAGATGGAGCTACAGACATACTCTACCATGCCCGGTTTATTTTTTGGTTTATTGTAGAGATGAGGTCTCACCAAGTTGTCCTGGTTGGTCTCAAACCCCTGAGCTCAGGCAATCCTTGCGACTCGGCCTCCGAAAGTGCTGGGATTATGGGCTTGGGCCACCCTGACTGACTGGCAGAGATTTTTTTAATAGTCAGTTATTAGAGCTGAGGGCAGACCTCTGCACAGGCATGTGGTGGGAAGGATACCTCTGTTTTCTTTGACCTAAACCAGCTCATTTTTCTACACCTGCGTCTGGTCTTATAAGTCCTTGCTGACTAGTTCATTTATCTACCACATGCCTTCAAAATTAATACCTGACACTCTATGTGTTAGCCAATTCTCTTCTCAGCCGTCATACCTTTTTTCCATCTTTTCTTCATTTAAGCTCCACTTCTCAGTCAGAACCTAGTCATGTGGTCTTTTTCTCCACTGAAATCTGCCCAATTCTCTGACATCTTTACAAAAGTCCAAGCCTCATCTCTCCATGATGCCCGGTGATATGGCCTTCTGCTTTCCTTTCATTTCCTCCCTGACTCTGGACCAGTCCACATGTTCCTTCCCGGCATCTCTGTAGCTTTAATCTGTTGCCCTGCCTCCCATCTGTGCTTGTTACACCTGTAAGCCCAGTCCACGCGATATGTTCTTCCTCCCTAACCTTCAGAAACCCTGCTTGAGTGGCGTTCCTGCTTGAGTGATCCAGCCTTCCCTGAGCAATTCTTCAGGCTACCTGAGCTGGGTTGTCTTGGGGAATGAATGTTTATTTTTCGTGCACTGTCCCTTTCGGCTCTTTTGCTTTTTCTCAGTTTGGCTTAATTAGGGTGCTGTGGGATCCAATTGGCCTTCTATAACTTCAGAGAGGTCTAGCCTCACTAGGCAGACCCAGGGAGGGTAGGAACTCCCAGCTGAGCTGCCAAGCCTCGTGTTGCTCAGTTTCTTCATGGAGCCAGTGGGAGCAAGGTCATTGTTTTCAGGGGAGAGGAGCAGTTGAGTTCGAGAAAATGCTGTTGGATTATCAGAGATATTTAGTTCAACTGTAACTTAGTGGTTTTGGTGTTTTTCTATTTTCAGGTGGTGGACCCCTTGATGATAGCTATGGACAACTTCTTTCCAGAATAATGCACATACACACAAAGTTTTGAATAGGTTTCCAAGATGTGCATGGACCCTTGAAGCCCACTAAAGATTCCATGGTCTCAGGTTAAAACTCAGTTCCCTAAAGCACATGTCGTGTCTTTTTTTTCCCTGTCCACTGACTGACTGGAAAGCATTGTCTTAATGAGATAATGAAATATACATAAAATGATTCTGATGGCGCCTTTTGCTTTTTTTCTTTATTTTTAAAGCAAGTTTTGCTTTTCTTTGGAAACGTTCCATATTGGGATTTAACGAATTAAGTAGGGTTTCTCCCCCTCTTCCTCACCCCCTGTACCGTAAATTTAAAACTACAATGTTTTGTCTTACATTTGAGTTATTTTGTGGGAATTCTCCTTGGAGCCACACTGGGGCTTCTTCAGTACTGGTTCTTTGCCATCTTTCCCACACAACCTCGTTTGGGTCTAGCAGCCTGACCGGGGACAAAGGAAATGACCAAGAAAAAAAATAGCCTAGATGTGAAGAGAATGAAATTGATAGCCAGGCTGAGCTGAGTTACTTTACTTGGGGATCTTTTTTTATTCTTATTTTTTTGAGTTGGATGCTTCACTCTGTCACCCAGGCTGGAGTGCAGTGGCATGATCACAGCTCACTGCAGCCTAACCACCTGGGCTCAGGCAATCCTTCTGCCTCAGCCTCCTGAGTAGCTGGGACTGCAGACGTGTGTGTGTGCCACCACACCCACCTAATTAAAAAAAAATGTAGTTCCAGCTACTTGGAAGGTTGAGGCAGAAGGATCGCTGGAGCCCAGCAGGTCGAGGCTGTGGTGGCCGGGAGCGTGCTACTGCACTCCAGTCTGGGTGACAGAGTGAGACTCCAACTCAAAAAAAAAAAAAAAAAAAAAAGCCGGGCTCGGTGGCTCAGCCTGTAATCCCTCACTTGGGGAGGCTGAGGTGAGTGGATTGCCTGAGGCCTGTGGGTTCGAGACCCACCTGGGCAACTTGGCGAGACCTCATCTCTACAATAAATCAAAAAAAATTAGCCGGGCGTGGTAGCGCGCGCCTGTAGTTCCAGCTACTTGGAAGGCTGAGGCGGAAGGATCACTGGAGCCCAGCAGGTTGAGACTGCGGTGGCCGGGAGCGGCCACTGCACTCCAGTCTGGGTGACAGAGTGAGACTCCAACTCAAAAAATAAAAAAAAAAATTTTTTTTTTTTTGTAGAGACAAGGTCTCTATGTTTACAGGCTGGTCTTGAACTCCTAGCCTCAAGCAAATTCCTGGCCTCCCAAAGTGTTGGGGTTACAGGTGTGAACCACTGGCCACTTAACTCAGGTATCTTAAACTGATGGCTCAAAGACTGGCGGTGCCTGAGGGCGAGTTTTGTTTTGCCCACCCAGCATCTCCAAAAGCAAAGTTATCTTGATTGCAATAAAAGCAATGAGCAACCCTTGTCTTCTGTTGACCTTGTTCAAATGTTTATGCCAATCTCTTGCCCTGAGACCATTGAGTTAGGATTTTGCTAACTCAATTGTTTTCCCACTTATGAAGTGGGCATATGACTTACCTCAAAGAACAAAATGAGCATATGAGTGTAAGAATTAAGTGTTTGCCTGCTTCCTATAAGGTCTTATCACACTGTTATGTCTGATTCTTTTTTTTTTTTTAGACGGAAAAATACAGTTTATTTATAAAGTAAATTGGAGAGACAGAGAGAGGGGGGATTCACCCCTCCAAGGGAGAGGGCCAAAGCGAGGAAACAAGGAGACGGCCATAGCTCAAAGAGCACATGGCCACACCAGAGTCTAGTAAGGCAATGGGCCACCTGATTCTTAATAATACTTTTCATTGATGAAAGCCTTGGAAAGTGCTTCCAGAGGGAGCTGGCAGCATGGGGGTGAGAGGTGGGATGGAGAGAGGATGAACTTGAGTGACAGTAAGTCGATCTGAGAATAAAATTAGTCCTGTTTGCTGGGAAAGCCACATAAAGTGGGAGAGCAGAATTTGGCTCAGAACACGGAGGAACACAGTCTGGAGTTGCTGGCACACAGCTCAGAGAAGTCACTGACAGGACTTCTGCCAGAATGGGCATGTGTAGCTTCACGACTGCTGTTTGTAGGGGAAGGAAATCCTCTGCCCAGGCTTTCTTCCTGTGGAGTCTCACACCCTCAGGCCTTCTGTGCTCCCCACAACTGCCTTCCTCTGCTGCCCACTCCTTAAATTTTACAGATGTTTCCAGAAACAGAAGTGCTTTTGATGGAGCAACCTCCTTCACACCCTGGAAGTTGGGCCTGGGGTGCCAGGGTTCAGGCCTGGATGTCTGGAGCTCATTTTTGTCGGTAACTGGGATGCTTTGATGCCTGGGCTTCCTAGAGCTCTCGTGAACTGATGGCTTTGGCTTGACTTGGTGTTGACCTCTCATTGACTCAGGTACTGTTCTTGTCCGGAGGGAGGGAAAGGGTATGTTGGGAGAGCCCCTGATGGGGGCAGGGTGGGCATACTCTGCCTTCTGACTTTGGGTGGCAGAGTGGTGTGACTCAGCTGGATTATCAAGGAGCTCAGGCTGCCAACAGAGTTAGACCCTCCAGGATGGGGTCTGAATTGAGGATAGGGGGCTAAACCTTTTAGCACTGGCACAAAGGCAGAGAGGTTAGGAGTACAGCTCCTGGGTTCAAATCTCAGCTCTGTTGTATACAAGCTATGTAATCTTGGGTAAGTCACCTAATCTGTGTGATGCCCTGGCTTCCTAGAGCTTTTGTGAACTGTTGGCTTTGGCTTGGCTTGGTGTTGATTGCTCATTGACCAAGTTTCTGGGCTAATCTCCTGGAATCTCAGTTTTCTCATTTGTAAAATGAGGATAATAATCGTACTTACAGTAGAGGATTGCTGTCAATATTAAATAAATAAGCAAATAAATATACGTGTGTTAGCTACAATGATAAATTATTAGCATAAGACCAAGGTTTGTTTGGGTTGCTGGGCTGGGCATTAGGAGTGGGTACTGTTCAGACAGGACTGGGGCTTGAATGAGGTTAACCAGGGAATGAAACAGATCTGGGGACAAGCATTAGGATGGAGGGGGCTAGGGTAGGTGCTGGGGTGTAGCTTGGTCCAGATTTTCATTGAGGGGTGAGAGGAGCAGGGAGGGAGCCAGGGGGAAACAAAGGCAGCCTCCATTACGCTCCCAAAGCTTGAGCACCGTTGTGGACACGTGTGGACTCTTGCCTCTCTCCTCCACCTCACCCTCTTGCTACCCAGACCAGGGCACCTGTAGCCACATGGGGAGCAAAGAGGGGGAGGGAAGTTTCTGAGCTGTTCAAACCTGGGTTGGGGTTGGTGGTGGCTTGGAGCCGGTGCCAGAAACTGCTGACAAATAAAAGTAACACCCACTGTCATCTGCCTCCCAGATCTCCTCCCTCTATAATGGCTCTCTTGCAGCCACAATTGGGAAAACTCTAGAGAAGTCTTGAGAGTAGTCTTGGGTCCCCAGAACAATAAAGATGACACCGCAAAGGCCAAGGGAAAACTATCTCTTTGCCCTCTGAGGGTTTGCAGAAAAATCAGCCTATAAAAGGAGATTAGCAAAAGGCATACAAAATGTATTCAGGTGCACACAGGGGAGAACCACAGAGTGATTACACCCAATCCACCATGGGGTTCAGAAGCTTATATACCATCCTGAGGTTGTAAAAAGAATGGAGACTTGGATCACGGCAGAACAGGTTATTGGGGGGAGGGGGAGGGGGGAAAAGGCCTGGCTAGCGAAGGTAGTCTTACTATATATAGATGGTGAATGTTCTTTCAGACTTAAAGGTTCTCTCATTTAATCTTCCCTAGCTCCTGACAGACATGGAAGGGCCTTGGAGAAAACCTGGCTGCGCTAATAATGATTGTCTCCTATGGATGCAAAGACAGGTTTGCACGACCACTTTTGTTTGTGGCCTCTCTGAACAGCCACCTCAAAATATGTCCAAGAAGTGTATTTTGGGGTGAAATATTTTGATTTCCTTCAATGCCAATCTTCTTCCACGAGGCTCTGATAATGCCAAAGATTGGACGATGGGCTGGGGAGGAGGGGGCACTCCACAAAAGACCTCTGCCCGGACGGTGCATGGGGTCCACACACTCAGGCCGGGGTTGCTGTGTCCGGTGAGGTGGTCCTCTGTTGTGACCATGTCCTTCATCCCTTGGAGGCAGCTAGTGGAAGAACTTGGTTCTGTAAAGGAGGAAGGGTGTGCAGCAGGTGGAGAAGGTCTGAGGCTGTCGAAGTGTAGTCTCAACCTGCTTTGAATCAAATAGAGGAAATGGAAAAAAAATTGCTCAAGCACGGATGGGTGGGTGGACCAAGCAAAAGAGCCAGAATTCACCAGACTCATGTCAGAGGCAGGAGCAGAAGTCGTTATTTTCATATCATTTCAATATCCTGTTCACTTGTTATGCTGATTAGGACAAGCGCACAGTTGCTATCCATTTATTCATGCAACACTGCCAGGACTTGCCATGGGAATGCGTGTGTTTATGCCAAGGGTGCTCTTGAAGTTCTCAGGGCTTCAGGCACTGCCCTAGCCAGAGTGCTCGGATGTGCTGGAGCCCTTGAGACATCCGCATTGCTTCACCACCCCCCACAGCCCAGGAATCAAAAGGCAGGGCTTGGACACTCTGCATCTGATGTGTGTGCGTGTGTGTGTGTGTGTGTGTGTGTGTGTGTGTGTGTGTGTGTGTGTATCTATCTAACAGAGGCAAAGAAATGCTCTTGAACTGAACTGTGGTTTAGGGATGGAAAGGAAACTTCTTTGAGCACTAACCACCCTGGTGTTATTAAGACTTACATTATTACATTAGGATTATTTTAAGTGGTCTGTAACAAGAGTAAAGTGAAAGGAAATGAGCAGATGAGAGCTTGCTGGGCTCCTGTTGTGAAAATCAGAATGAGGAAACACCAGAGGCCTTCTCCTTAGAAGCATGAATGGATTACAGAACACCCACCATTACCACTATCATTTGATGTCGTTCCCAGTTTGTATCTAGTGCAATTAAAGATGAAACAGAAATAAGATTTAGAACATTGGAAAGGAAAAGACAAAATTTTATTATTTGCAGATGTTATGATTTTATATATCTACCCTTACTAAAAGAGTCAAGCAAAACAAAACCCCAACTATTGTATTTAATATGAGTTTAGTGTGTTGGCTGTAAGCAGGAAGGGAAGGAGAGGAAGA